>CAESWR010000115.1:398212-410447 GCA_903171835.1 Mullus surmuletus | reverse complement strand
CACACACACACACACACACACACACACACACACACACACACACACACACACACACATGCGTGGTGGGTACATCTCTGTGGGTTTTCACGCAAATTCCTACACAAGGGCGGGTGAGCAATCAGTCACCATGAGATCAGTGTTCCCCTTGAAACCAAACGAAAGCTCGGCACTGAGACTAAACCACATTACAAGATACCTTCATGGCTCATTGGCGTTTATGCTGGTGAAGTGAAATCATTATAGCCAATAAGGTGTGTAATGGATTCCTTCCCAGCAGTCAGTCTGCTGCCTGACTTCTTAATTGTGGCTGCATGTGTGTTGGAACGTAAGCGCGTGGCGTTCGCGAGCGGGCCGGGGTCGGGGCCGGCCGGGCGCAGAGGGATCGCCTCGGGTTGCCATAACGATTAGAGAAGCTGCCCCCACACACACACACACACATACCCTGACCACAGTTTAAGCCTCGCATATGAGCAAGCATCCATTTGCTTAAGTGCCCCTGAGCAAGACAAGGAATCATTACCTTTTCCTCAATGAAAGTGAAGAAAAATGGATAACTCCCCGCAGCAATGGGCCAATGCTGTTATTTTACTGAGAGAAAATAAATCAAAAAACTGTTTTGATAGCTGTTTAAAGCAGCATTATGTGTTTTTTAAGGTTGTTTTTTAGCATTAAACAACAGCTTTGAAAGATTTGTATTACACGCACCCCCAAAGCCTCTTCATGTACAACTCAATTAAATAACAAAATGGATCTGACTTAAAAGCGTAGTTTCTCACTTTCACATCTACGCGTAAAAGGAAAAATGGGAAAAAAATCTGAAAGCATCCTGGTCTGGACTCAAAGTCTGCTCAGTGCGTTTGTGCTGCGTTAGATCTGGGTTCCCTCTCCGCATCCTGTAATTACCACTTGTGGCACCAGAGGCTTCCGTTCTGCAACAGAAGTTGCATTGTGTTACTTTGAATGATGAAAGTGAGATGGCGAACGGCTGTCGTTGGTTTAGGCGTCTTGCATACGGGGCTTTTGGCTGCTTCGGCCATCGTGAACCGCTTAACATCCAACATCAACAGCTTTTTTTTTTAAGGAACCTTCCTCTTTTGGCTCCAGAAATTGCGCTGGGCATTTTTCTCCGCTGATGAAAAATATTCATCAATCAGGCCAAAGATGGAGCACATGAACAAAAACAATCTCTATTTGCATCTCTAATTGTGCGTGCGAGCGGCATTTTTCATACGCTCAGCGCTGGCTCTCAGATGCATATCTTGCAACTGAATCGACTTGATTAGTGAGCTCGAGCCCCCCGACAACTGTTTGTGTGTATTAGCAGCCGTCTGGACGCGGCGGCGATGTCGGAGGAGCCCTTGGCTCCCGAAAGTAGCTCCTCTCCGCCAGGCCAGGCCGTTTAATCAGGTTCCCCACATCCGCCAGCTGTGTCCACACAGCAAACAGCCACTCTGTCCTGCTGGAGAGCTGCAACATCCAGCTGGGGGTTGGGAGGCCAGTTAGCATTGGGAGATTAACCCGAGCTGCTGCCGCCCAGACACGGAGAAGGTTGCATTTGTGTGTTTGTTTGAGAGACAAACAGAGATTGAGAGATTATAAAGGACACTAGTTCGGCTGCAGAGGAAAGCATGACACGGGGCGAGCGCGTGCACGTCACTGCGCGCATTTTTTAATTTTATTTTATTTTTTTACATGCCCGGTGAAGCTGAAGCGTTTGTGTGCCTGCGCGCCCTCGCCGCTCAAGTGTCCAGCTGGCAGAGGAGAGATAGCAGAAGCCTTGAAAATAGTGACGGAGCGGTAAACACACACACAAGCATCCTATCAGTCCTAATGAGGAAAAGTGCTGTGCCTAAAAGGATGTGTGTGTGTGTGTGTGTGTGCAGGTTACACCAGCAAATCCACGACTCGCGGCCATATATCAAAACAGACAAACATACACAGGAGGGAGGACACACGTGGGCACACAAAGGGAATACAAGCACACAGCCGAGGCATTTGGGACACACACTCCTAATAGTAGGGCAGAGTGTGATTTGCACCTTCTTTGGGTCACGGGCCAACTTTAAAGGTGTTAGCATATTTAGGCCAGAGCAGCTGGATCCCGCTGAAATGGACCAGGCCCATCAATCCCCTGACTGCGCCTGGTGCCTGGAATACAATGGTGGGGCTGGCTGCTTTGGTGAGCGTGGTTCTCCCAGTCAGTCAAATTGAAATAAATGAACTGCCAACCCTGACGGCAGGGTAATTGTTCATATGGAAATTGGATTGCCGGCGTCACACGAGCCCCGCATTGCAACTCCTGAAACAATTTCACTCACGAGGATGGGACAAGAGCGTCGCATGTCAGAAAAAAAAAAAGAAAAGAAGGAGACGTGGAGAAAGGCGGTTCCCCCTACTTTCTCGCTCGGTGTTTCATCTTTAACAAAGCCAGCCTCCGTTTCCATGGGAAGTGGCGGAGCGGGCTGGGGGAGTTAAAAAAGGGATCCACCTCATTTCCCCGTATGATTGTGAACCGTGTTGTCATGTTGCCGTGTCCACACTTTATCATGCCTTTTCAGCACCCGGCGACATCACACAAGATTTGCTTTGGTGCGTTAACCCTTCGCTCACCACCTCCGACCCCCCGCTCCTCGCTCAGCCCCGAGACCTCTGGGAGAAGGGGGGGGGCATGTGACCAATTTTAAAGCAGTTCACTTTTATCAGTGTGCAACACTGAAAGCGGCTTCAGTGTGAAGGCCCCCCCCCACCCCCACCTCAATCCGCCTCGGCGTCAGACCCTGGCATCTGTCAAAGCCGACTCTCCGATAAAGTAAAGTGCTGAATATGAATGATCGCAGTATGGGGTGATATCCTATTATGTTTTCCGCGTAGGGTGTCTATTTTTTTTGTTTTTATTTGTATCAGTTTCTGTATCTCCTTTAATGGGTGAGTCGCGAGTTCATGCTGGTTTGGAACTTGCCGGGTCAGCACACGGCGTCGGCTTGCGTGCGTGATCTAATCATTGCATTCGTTCTCCCTCTTGTTTCGCCGCCTTGGTAATCTCCGACTCCCACGCACGGACACGCTCGCGCGCCTCCTGATGGGCGTTGTCCTAGAAAGCTGAGGTGGGTGTCGCGCGGCGAGGGGATTGGCGGCGTGGCGCGTGGTCCACCATGCTGGGCTGTAGTGCCCCCGTGTCAAAAGAACCCAGTGTGGCAGTTTGAAGAGTGTCTGCATGTGGTCTAAGTGGGATTACCTCGTCAGCACTTGAAACTGCGCCGGTGCACATATTGGGTGCGTGGGCATGTATCTCTAAGCCTACGAATCTGTGTCTGTGTGTGTGCGCGCGGGTGCACCTGCCATTTTTCAATTATCTTTCATTTTCGTCTGCTGAGAGCAGCTTTTTCAGCGCAGACATGTCCAAACCTGTGCAGCCAGGGTGAAAGAGATGACACTATAGTTGTCAACAAAAGGAGTGTGTGATGACTAGCAAGGCGGCGGCGACACGCCTTCATGTGCTGTTTTCAAGTCTGTGCATGTCGCAGCTCAACAGTTTGCTCCCAATGTTTATTTTTTCCCCCCAACCCTCAAAATAAACCAGAAGTAGGAATCATATTTAGTTGTGAGCCCATTTCCTGCACCTAACCTCACTTCCAACACGTCACGCAAACTTTGTTCTGTATACATTTTGGAATATTAGTATAGTATAGTATAGTAGTAGTAACAGCCATGTTGCAGCCAATGTTTGGCCTATTGTAGTATATACAACTTTAAACCATAATGAGCAGCAAACTAATGCCCCCACACACTAGCATGTGATGCTATCTTGTGTAGGCTTTATGGCTGCAGCTAATGTCAAAACATCAAAACAGGCATTCAGTCACAATGAGTTCACCGCTAAACAATAATTGTTTGTTTTACTGGTTTGCCACATCGGAAAGAATTCTAAAAAACTTTTAGAATATTCAATTCAGGCAGTGACAGCAATGCTTGTCACAATGAGAGAGGCCTCACTACCAAAACTTCCTGGTAAGCTTTATTTTTTCCCGTTTGTCGAAGATTTATTTTTGATAACACTCTTGAAAATGAACTCTCTAAGAAACAGAATTCAAAATACTTGCTTTTATTTCGCAACTATTGAGTGAAAACTGAGCAGTTATTTTTTTTATTTCCTGTTATGAATTCACTTAATCATCTTCATTGAGTCAGTTCTTATTC
Organism: Mullus surmuletus; assembly: GCA_903171835.1. Classification (NCBI taxonomy): domain Eukaryota; kingdom Metazoa; phylum Chordata; class Actinopteri; order Syngnathiformes; family Mullidae; genus Mullus; species Mullus surmuletus. Next base: position 406,250 of record CAESWR010000115.1, on the reverse strand, counting down.
AACAATTGTGTCTTTCAAAGGATCACAATTTTCCAGATGTGCTAGCTTCATTAGCACATGATGTGTGTCACTATTATTTATTTCAAACCATCGGAGGCTTCATTAGCTGCAGGCTGATGCAGCATGCAGACGCCAAATTTAGAAGCCCTTTATTTATTCAGAATAGCCACATGTTGGATGGTTTGCCCACTCGCCGTGTTCTCTCGGAGACATGTGGAGAGACGAGAGGTGGGAGGGTCGGGGGAGAAATGGGCCTCGTTCCACCTGTGTTACCCCCACCAGACGTCTGCCTCTCCTCAGCTCTTTGAAGCCTCTTTAATTCCAGCGTTCAGGATTAAGCCCGGCAAAAAGGATGAAAAGTGATAGAGCGACAGAGGAAGACATCCTGGGAGAGAACAGGCTCCTTTGAAATATGTCAAGAATTTCGTTTGCACTGACCCACAATGCAGCATCTGAGGGAAATTTTTGGGGCACTTTTTTCCCTGATTGTGGGCTGGCTATAGGATTTGCATGAATAGAAAAAAAGGGGCTCTTTGAAGTCATGGACATAAGTGGAACTGGAGTTTTCTGAAATTTAATGAGCGCCTCGAGACAATTGTCCTTTGCATTGTACATTACAGGCTGAGACAGTTGCTTTGTCACAGTGTGTTTGATTGGAAGCCAAAGGACTCAAGTAGTTTTCTCTCACACAAACCGCTGACATAATCCACCTTTTGTGGCGGCTCGCTGTGCGGGCTCCATCACAGCCCAGTCATATGATAGAAATACGGATATGACACTCTTAAGTGGATGGCACACAGCGAAAGTATATTCGGAAAGAGGCAGTCATGCTCTAATTACTGTCCATATTTACAATTGCACCCAATATTTAGTCAGTATGGTTTTCCTCGTTGTGTACAAAAACGATGAGGAGGAGGAGGAGGAGGAGGGGTGCTCGGCAGCGTTCAGCAAACAGCTGCTGTTTAATTTCAGACATTACAATGCACAGACGCACTGTACGCTTGATCATCCAGCGCTGGAGCGGATTTGTGAAGTTACAAAACACCGCATGCCCCTGCCAGGTGTTTCCACAAACAGCAAATTCGCACATTAAATGTCATGTGGCATGTCAGGCTGCCTGAACCCGTCTACCGTCAACAGACTGACAAATAGCAGCCTGCTGTGAGGAAACACGGCTGTGCTGGGGGTGTGTACTCAGGTTGGGTGACTTGCAAATATAATGGAATATATGAATGATTATGAGAATTCACACACTGTGGCACCTCCTTACTGACGAAAAAGTTCAGTACTTATCAAAATGAGGAGAACACGAACCCATCCATTACTACGCTTATCCAACCGAGCTGGAGCCAATCCCGGCTGTCACCGCGGCGATAGGTGCATCTCCGGGACACGGTTTGCCGATAAAGTGCAGAAGATAAATAATGTGATGGATAACGACTGGTGTCCAGTTTATTCTGCTTCTTCTGAGATTTTGTTGTGCATGGCGACACTAGAATGCAATCTCTTGTTTCCATTATTCTTGTAATGCTTTCCAATTGGGTTTCTGTTGTTGAGTTGGAGAAGGCGGGCTGTTGCCTGCTTTGAAGTTTGGATTTGGCACCCTTTGCTGACCTCTGATTGAAAGCCATAAAAGAGAAAAAAGGCACCAACCTCCAAATAAAGCTTGCTCGGACTACGGCGAAAAATTCCTGTCTCGAGACCAAAACATTATTGAGACTAGAGAATATCAAGACTGAGAGAAGACCAAGACTGTATGTATGTAATATGTAGAAAAATCACAACAAAACAGAACAAATGACCAGTATCTTTTTTTTTTAATCACATTTGCTTTTACATAAATGCAACCCAACATTTCTTTTCAGCAAAGTATTTTTTAAATAATTTTCTTGAAGAGCGTTTTGGTGCTTTGCCACCTATTTTGACTCATTTTGACAGAAAGGGAGCAGCTGCATTCTTCTTTTCTCAAGACCGGTCTTGAGAGGATGACAGATCTCAAGTACTACATTATCGGTCCCTCCAAAACCTTGCCAGCATCGGTTTTCCTGCCAATCTCCACCTGCTTGTAGTATGACCATCTTTTCTGTTCTCTGTAACAACTTTTTGTCGAACTTTATTTACACTTTGGTCCAGCTTTACTCAAGCCGTAACAATCTCCAGCTCTAATGTCTCTAAGTCCTTGCCGAAAAGGGAGCCCGGCCCTAAATGGACCCGAACTACAGCGCCGTCTTTTTCACTTTTTACAGACTGAGCTTTATTATATTGAGACTGCATCGCCGAGGTTCCCATTTAATTCTCCGATCATTTGAAGGCCATTTTTCTGTCTCCCTTGGAAATCTAGCCACTCTTCTGCCAGCACAGCCCGTCTCTTTTGTTTTTTTCTTGCTTTATTTTTGCCTGTGTTGTCAACACTCCGCCTGCTCCGTTGACATTTTGCAACCCGTGCAGTTTTTGTGATGCTTCCTTGAACGCTCAAGTAATTGTGTCACCCATGAAAGCTGACACACACTTGTAATTGTCAATTGTCAGCGGCGCCCGATGATCGGCCTTTGTAATTGAAGTTTTGTCGCTCCGTGAGTGGAAGCTGTCGTCGTCCACCTACGGCGCTCAAGTAAACTCCTTGAGGATTTATTTGGACCGGGCCTCGGTTATGTCCTGACAATACGGCAGCTGCCCCCTTTTCGTAATTAAAGCAGTAAAAATCAACCACACACATATTTCTGTCCTGAATAGGCACAGACAGGGATTTTATTGCACCATTTCATTTTTATTGGAAATATTTAAATGTATGAATTGAGAAGGGCATGACTTATTTATGCAGGGTAATGAGTTGGGGGAGGGGGAGGGGAGGCGAGTCTCTAAATGGGAAGAAAAATAAAATCATCACATCAAGTCGTCGGCACTTAAATGCAAATGGGGGTTTCCGCAGAAATTAACCGGGCCCTCTGGACAAAAACGTCTAATCAGTGGTCTCCCCGCTCAGTCCAAGTGAGGGAAAGCAGGTTGACATAATAAAACACGGCTCTGGATGACGACTTCCCACAAGTTTTTTTTGTCTTTTTGTAATCTATTTTTTCCCTCTCAGCTTGACGGAGTCTGGGTTTGACCCCGCAAAGACCTGGGGGTGGGGGGGGTGGGTGGGCGGGCGTACCGCATGTGCGCGGACTGCAAAAGGCATGCAAACACGCATTTGCTGTGTGGGCAATATCTGCCAGGAAGCCACCTGCGGTTCCATATTTACCACAGCCTGCGCAAACAGCGGCCATCGAGAGCTCCACAGGCACCTGCTGTTCCGCCGGTACACGACGCTGTCTCTATTTTACAAGGATATTGTGTGATCAATATCCCATGTTTCCCGAGTCAAAACCATGTACTTCCCGAGCAGACTGTGGAGAAAGGAGGGGGAGGAGGAGGGGGCATACGGCGAGTGGAAGTTGGACCACATCCAAGCTTTTTAAATAGGGCTGATTGTGTTATGATTCGGAGATCTTGCTCGCAGCCTTAATCATCCCCCCCCCATTCCGCCCACACACACACTCAGCCGTTTTTTTTTTCACCAGTGATCATTTCTGATATTGAGTCAATTAAATCCAAAATAACACGGCCTTAATAGAAGTGGAGCAGGGTTTTGAGTCATGCACTTCCTCTAGGCGGTGTTGGCTCCAGGCTAGCTTTTAGTAGTTTTATCCCAGTAACCTAAATCTATATCTTGACGTGCGTAATGCGCTGTTGTCTTAAAGGGGCCCCTTCACTCGAATTACATGCAGTGATTTATTTATTTTTTTTGTTTCTTGCCACAAAGCTGTCTGGAGCAGTCGCTCCTCCTCCTCTTTACCTTTTTGACCTTTGCACAAAAAAAACAACTCATTGATGTGCCGATCCCAAGGCTTTAAAACAGGCCGCAGACGAGTGTATGACATCATTTCTTATATAATGTCTCCGCTTAAGCCGCGGCCTAATGGCGAGACGCGGTGGGCAGCAGGGGAGGACATGTTTAGGGGACGTATGGATGCTTGTTAACTACACACCGACGCTTCTTTGCAGTGGTGTGTTGATGGGAGTTAATGGGCATTTACGTGTACATTTGACTGCATTAATAATGAAGTACCTCTCTCGCTCTGTTCCCTCCAGAGATGGCAAGCTGGGTCTCCCTCCACCTCCTCCTCCTCCTCCTCCTGTTCTGCCAGTCGTTCTCACAAGCCCCAGAGGAGAGCAGCAACACCATCAACCCCATTGTGGAGTTCACTTCAGAGACCCCCATTAACAATGTGGTGCAGGACCCCGGCACCGGGCGCATCTATTTGGGAGCGGTCAACACCATCTTCCAGCTGGGGCCCTCGCTGGGGATGGAGGCCCGCGCCGAGACTGGCCCCAAGGAGGACGCCCGCACGTGCACGCCGCCTGCCTCGGCCTGCCAGGACACCAAGCTGATGCCCAACCTCAACAAGCTGCTTCTGGTGCACCCGTCCAACGGCTCGCTCATCGTGTGCGGGAGCCGCTACCGGGGCATCTGCTCGCTCCGCAACCTGACCAACGTGGAGCAGCAGCTGTACTACAGCGACAGCAAGGGGGAGAGGACTTACGTGGCGAGCATCGAGGACAACGTCAACGTGGTGGGCGTCATGTCCTCGTACTCGCGGGACGGATACACCTTCAGCGTGTTCGTCGTGGGGAAGGGCTACGGCAGCCTGGACAGCACCAAGCTCATCAGCACACGGATCCTGCAGGACTTCCGCGACTGGGTAGTGTTCGAGAGCATCATCGAGGCGTCGACGGTGCAGACGACGCCCTTCGTTCCCAAGTACCTGCACGACTTCCGGCACGCGTTCAAGTCGGATGGTTTTGTTTACTTCCTCTTCTCGAGGACGCTGGACGGCGCCGATACCAAAAACCTGACCTTCGTGTCTCGTCTGTGTGAGGAGGACCAGCACTACTACTCGCACACGGAGCTTCAGCTCAACTGCGGCAGGGACAACCGCTACAACAAAGTGCAGGCCGCGTTCGTGGCGACCCCGGGGAAGGTGCTGAGCCGCGCCATGACGGAATCGGGTTTGTACGGGAAGATCTCCCCCTGGAATAAAGTTCTGTTCATGGTGGCGAGCCCGGACGAGGGCGACAACGACTCGGCCCTCTGCATGTACCCGCTCAACGCCATCAACGAGCGGCTGGAGGACATCATCAGCGCCTGCTACAGCGACTCGGGAAAGATCGGCGGCTTTCCTGCCGTGGACATCCCGTACTCCTCGAAAACGGATGAGTTCTGCACGTCGAGGATGGCGGTGGGTTCTTTTTTCTTTGACAGCTGATTAAAATTTGAAGAGCCCGTTTGAGGAAAAACAAGAGACGGAGATCGGTTTTGAAGACTTCCCCTTGGTGTAATCAATAATGCAGAAAACTGTCACTATTTGCTTTAATGCCTTTGTGTTTACTTTGTTCTGCAGATGCTTTTGTATTGGTCTCTTGAAAATCTTTCACCGTCTCCCGGGTTTCCTTTCATGTCTACTTTTTGCAAATTTCCTGGACTGGTACCAAAATTATTCCATTAAGCTTATTTGCTCGATTGGTCTTTATCGGTCTGTTGTTCTCTAACTCTTGCAGAAGGACACGCTGGAAACCTTCAAGTGCGGTGCAGACTTCCTGCCGTCACCTCTGGCCAGCAAGCCCAGGTTCGCCTTGACGGCCAATGCGGTGCTGACCCGGCCGGGCCTTCTGACCGCCGTGGCTGTCGCCGTGGAGAACGAGCATACCATCGCCTTCCTGGGGAACAGCCAGGGGGAGGTGTGCAAGGTGGGTTTTTCTTCTTTAATCTTTTGATCCTCTCTGGTCAACAACTTTTTCTGGCTCTACCTCAGGGAAGGGGGAAGGAGGAACCTGAGGGTGTTGCTTCTGATTTTTGCCTCCAGGTCCACCTCAGTGAGCAGCCGTATATGTACAGCAAACCTCTTGGTGACACCATAGGAGAGAAGGTCAACAAGAACCTGTTCTTTGACCTCAGCCATAGCCACCTCTACATTACCACAGAGAAAAAGGTGGGTATTCATCACCTTAACACATCCTACTCAAGTTATCGTATTATGTCACATTATCTACCCACTTAAAAGGTCTATTTGCCATATTTTAACACTGGATGTCTACAAGAGCAGCAGCATTTCAGACCAAAACAAGGGCCGACCTCTCCACTCGTTTTGGTTTCACTTTAGCTTTAGCTTTAGCATTGGCAGCTGGTTCACCAATGTATGTTGAGCTACACAGTGTAGCTTTCCGTGCTGTTAGCATCTGCGCAGTCAAGCCCATCTCACATTTGTATGTGTGGGGCAGGGACACCCAACACCTTTATATAGCTAATAGTTGTTTTATACTATATTAAGGTATAAGATATTGTCTAGAGCTAGGCCTGTCACAATAGTCAATAAATCAATTAATCGCACGATAAATGACAACAAACCCGATAATTTCGCTGGCCTCAATATATTGCCATGTGCTTGCGTGTTTGTTTTCCACGTCTCACGCTACCAAGCAGGCTGGATGTCAAGAGGGTTCACTCTGTGCATCGGTCTCAGCACCTGGTTACGTTGGTTCCATAGCGGAATGAAGGGAGTGAACCCTCCTGTCAGTCATCCGGACTCTTTGTCATTGGGGGGGGGGCGGGGCCGCTAGCATACACACACAGTGAGCGTTGTGGAAAATTCTTGACATTACAATTGCAATGTTAAATACTCTTGACATATTACTGTTTATTGCTTTTTAAAGGGTGTACTTACATTTTTATCATTACATTAGTTTAAAAAAAGGTTCTCAAAATAATGCTGGCAATGATATTGTTTATCTGCAATCATTTTTGGGACATTATATTGTCCAGCAAAATTGTTATTGTGACAGGCCTATCGAGAGCACCTTTAAAGTCATAATTTTCAAGTCAACAGCTAGCTTCTGTCATTGAGAGCAGGAGAAGAAGAGAGAATTTATTTAGCTGAAAATTCCCATTTAACAGTGTGACATCAGTGTGTATAGGCGGCCTCCCCACACACACCCCCATCCTAATAGTCTATATGAATCTCTATGGCTACTGTAAGATGTGGTGTGTAGAGGTTGCAGTATTTCCTCTTTGAAATGCCGAGAGGTGAAGCGATAAAGGCTGCGCAGTGCATTCAAACAAAGTAGTTTGCAGTAAGTTATGTCCATCCACGTCTGAAGGCAACAGAGGTCGTAAAGTGAGGTGATGCACAATGAATTGTACAAAAGGAGGCTAAACCGCACAGTTCTGGATAGGCACTCCGAGAGGATCTTGGAGATGTTCCACTCATTCTCCAGACAGAAAATCTGACGGATGAAGAATAAATCTCACAAAGTTTCTTCAGGCTGCAGATCTCATCTTTCTGTAAAAGTAAGCATAATTGTCGGAGGTGTCAGTTTTTGAAAGTTAAGAGATTTTAGTCATTACTCCGTATGACAAGCACCAGATTGAAAGGTTTTTTAAAGTAGCATCCAGTGGAAGTGCTCAAATACATGTGAAACATGGAAATAAGGACTCTAGGATTGATAAACATTGAGAATCTAAACTTGACTTCTTGTCCAGCAAACCAAAGCGCCACGTCACTCGTATCATATTTTTGCACAGTGCCTCCCCTAAGGTGCACAGTTTGATCACAATTCATCTTGTAACGCTCCAGATCACCAAGGTGCCAGTGCAGACGTGCCTCCAAAAGAAAGACTGCCAATCTTGCATGGAAATGAAGGACCCCTACTGCGGCTGGTGTGTCCTGGAGGGCAGGTGAGCGCTCATAAATAGACGCGCAAACACAAGCAAGCCACACATGCGACTCCATCTGTAAAACGCAGCAGGGTATTTGTTCTGTGTTTTATGGCGAGACGCTTTTAGTGCCCCTCATTGTTAATATTCCATCTCCTTGTTGTCTGTGCAGCCGCGAGGAATTAAAGCTGTTTGTCAGCCTCACGCGGCGAGGCGGCCTATGCAATTTACTCCCATCAGCCTATATTTATCATGGGTCTGTAGGTGTGTGTGCGCACGCTTGTGGGG
>CAESWR010000115.1:335928-356139 GCA_903171835.1 Mullus surmuletus | reverse complement strand
CCCCACACACACACACACCCTCCCGCCCTGCTCTTCTCTTTGTCCCCCGACTCCTTGTTTCTGCCTGTTTCCGACATTCCCGTTTTACCCTCCTCTGCCCAATTCCGCCTCTCCGTGTCTGGTTAATGACACCTTCCTCCTTGTCTGTCCTTTTCACCTTCCACCCCTCCCCTCTCAGATCATCGCGTCCCTGGACGAGGACCCAGCTGCCCAGAGCAAACAGCTCACCGTGCGGCTCCAGCAGATAGCGGCGGCCCTGGAAAACAAAGTGACTGATCTCTAACCCGCCAAGTGGAGAGAAGGAGGGACGAGGGAGGGAAGGGCAGGGAGTGGTTTGATTTCTGCCAGTGACTACAGGGGCTTATTTCTTCTGTTTAAAGTGTGTTAAAAAAGAAAAAAAAAACAAAACAGGAAGAAGAAAATGAGCAGGGACTCACGTGTGTGTAGGAATTGGCCCTGGGGCAGGAATCTGTTCCCGTGGAGGATCAGGGACTAATGAAATGCAGACAGAGGAGCAAAAAGGGGAAGAAAACGATGGGTTACACCGTCATAGGTACGCCTTAAAGCTCACATGCCAAACCTTAAAGGTCTGCATGCTCACTCATGCTTCAGTGAATTTCACTCCCACAATGCATTGCGGGAGACCTCTGAGAAGTAAGCCCCTCTGTGGAGCACTGGCACAGGAGATAATCAGATGTTCAATTTCTTTCTGTGTAGAAAAAGGTTTTAAGAATTGTATTATATATTTTTTTTATTGTGCAGTCTTTATGCGGAAAGCTTTATAAGGAAAAAAATATCTTTTTAAATGGATCACCTTGTGGTGCGGATAGTGTTTTTATTAGCCTGTGTGTGCGTAGATGTGTGATGTACCACATGTGAACAGAGTGAAACCAGAGTGTGTGTTTGCGTGGATTGTGCGTGCGTGAGTCAGTGTGCGGGAATGTGTGTGCACACACAGGATGCCTAATGTCAGGCGTGAGGGCGAAGGGACGCCTGCTTTCTGTCATTTTAATCCCCCTCTACCCAGTGACACACTTGAGCCTGCGCTCTCATCGAGCTTTCTGACAGAGACCAAAGGGTCCCCGCAAGGACACTGGTTAATCTAGCAATGTACAGGCTCATATGAATGACAGCTGGCGAGTCGTTTCAGAAGTCTTTGAGTTACATTTCCTTTTTAGACTCTGATTTGCTTCAGGCTGGATTGCCATTTGTGCTTGTGGAAATTAAATAATAGCACAGTCTGTCTCCCTTTATTGTACAGTGCCATGATACATTCCACTGCAACTAAAGCACAGAAGGACATTTCAGAGGTTTTTAAAAGACATTTCAGACTGTAAAATCTTTTTTTTTTTTCCCGTTTCTTTTAAATCCTCAGCGAGAAGCAATTGCATTCAGAGCCATGTCACTCATATTTGCCCTGCAATAACGTCAGAGTACCATGAGCCACAATAAACAGACACGTTATCTTAATAAATGTATTGACATACAGTAGCAATTCAGCAATATGTTAAATTTCCAAACAGAGTTATGCATCGTTCGTGTTTTTTAGTGCCATTTCTTTTTTTCTTTTCTTTTTTTTATTATTACTGTTGTAATGTTCCAAATAAACATCAAGCATTCTGCCTCTAAAGCTATGAAATAGCCCTTTGCTGATGTTAGTAATCTGCCAGAGTCCGTTCCTAAATGTTTTGAGCAAATCGCAGTGGTTTTAGCCTTCGTACGGTGTTCAGGAGTTTCGAGTCCAATCATGTACATAATTGTTCTAATAATTGGAATATTGATACGTCATTGTCAGAGCCAAGGGTCGACAGGGTAGAGGGAGAGGGATTTTGATATTTCCTGGACCATTTAACACCGCAGCGTTTCATCTCTAAATCGTAGGTTTGGCTGTTGACAGATGATTTAATTGTACTCCCTGTATCTGATCGTGGATGTGTGTAGTTGACAGAGCGTAACGAGCTCCAGAGACCCCAGAATGTTAACAATTCCTGCCTTGGCGAGAGAGAGGTTTGCACAGACCTCGAGCCTGCCTGTCTGCCTGCTGTCTCAGCATGGCACCCTGGCATCCCGACCAACAGCACTTGGCACTGCCCACTCGGCGCAGTGCAGAGTGGCACTCTGTATAATGGAATCAGCAGGGGAGGCTTTTGATCTTAATTGCATGCCGACTGCAGACTCCATTCTTGTCTCTGTTGTTGTTTACTGCTGACTCCTCTCACTCACAGAGTAAATGCAAGAAGCTTCTTTCAGAGCCTTTCTTTAACCAAAAATGTGCCTTATTGAATAGGATGATACATATATATTGTTTCTAAATTATTCTACTGGTAAACCTAGGTGATTATGATGATGATAGTGCTATAGACACAGCAATGTACTTGGACTTGTGATATTATGTGTGCTGTCTAAAAAACGCTAGATGCCCTCGCTGCAGCCGTGCGCGTGCCAATAGGCTGAAAACATTTCAGTATGATTTCTTTTTCTGGTTGCAGTTCTCGATGTGTGCATTTCCTTTGGGTGTCTGTGGCGTGTGCTTAGTAGGACTTTGGTGGCTAAAGGTTAAAAAAAAAAAGAAGAAAAAAAAGAAGCCACACTGAGAAACGTGTGAAAACTGTGGCCGATGTAATTTGGATTTCCCATGAAAATGTCCGGCGTTCCTCAATTAGTCTCAAGTCAAAAGGGTACTCTTATGTAGATTGAATATAGCGCAAAATTGTTCCAATGGTGGTAAATTTTTGCCCTGTGTTTCTTAGCTATTCCACAGTGTGTACGATAAATGACTATCTATACTCGACAAATGATTTTTCTTACTGCTGTGCAGTTATTATTTTTATTTCTTGTTTCCTATACCATATAAATCTTTGTAAAACATGTTGAAATACTGTATTCTAACTGTATAACCCTATGCATTGAGTCCTGGGACAAAAAAAGAAAAGAAAAGAAAAAAAACTTTGTGCAGTTGTCGAGACTGTTTTTTTTCTTTTTTCATTTTGAAACTTGTGAATGTGATGTAACGATTAAAGAAACTTTGGACACTTCATTTTACAATACAGGACCATTAAAGGAAGCCAATGCCGCCCCCCCCCCCCCCTGCCCCCCCCCCCCACCACCCACTCCCATCCAAAGGCAGCTCAGAAGATTCTCGATCTTGTACCTGATCTGGTTGTACTGGATGAACTTAATTTTACAAAGGTTGTGTGTTGACGGAGCAGTTACCCACAGGTTGCATCATACACTCCTCCGTGAATAAACTCAGAGACATATACGCCCTTCATATCTGCTGTGTGTCTTTCACTTTTAACAATATTGATTTGTTTCAATTGGTACACTCAGTCCACATGCATATTGCATGAGTTACAATCACCTTGGGTTTATGAAGTAACACTCGCTGCAGGTAGCCAATTTCTTTTCTAAAGTTAACTGGCATTATACAGCTATTTTCAGCGGGTCGGAGTCACAGAAAAGCTTCGACGCAGGCAGGAGTGATATGCAGGCTCATGAAAATAATCTTATTCTGACCAATCACTTTTATGAAGGAGAGAGCCAAATGCTTGAACCTGACAGTTTTTTCTCCCCCCCCCCCCCATATATTCTCAAGCATTATGACCGCAAACTACTTCCCATAATAGCATCCATCTTCATATGCAGCATACTCGCTGATGGCTGACACTTTTCTCCAAATGCCACATCAGGTTCCTGTCACGAGGCTCGGAATACAAACTAGAAAGCAAGGTCTGGCTCCGTGAAAACGAGTTGATAATGTAAATAGCCGCACAGCATCTCTTGTCATCTGCAGTGAAGGTTGAAAAATTGCTGCGAAAACATTAATTAAGTACTGACAGCTAAGAATGAAATGGGAAAAAAGAAAGATGAAAGGCAAAATTGCCTCATCTGACTGCTTAACAAACCCAGACGCAGGGGTGGAGATATCAAAGACAGACCAGAGGCCCGCGCAGGCCATCCTCTAACTGAGCAGATCATTAATGCATCAACAGATAGCGCAACTTCAAGGGATGCTGCCAAAGCAAGAGTGATTACACTTGATTATTGCAAGCGCTGTGTCTTCACCGGGGGAAAAAAAAAAAATCAAAGGAAATACTGTACCTTATATTTCGGTTTATCTTAATTTCACGAGCCAGCGTGAGCGACTGTGATGGGATTTCAAATACCCCATGTCCTTCGCTATCTGGAAATCAATTCTTTTGCGCACTAAGAGTAATTATTCCGAGTCAGCCTCTTTTGCAGGATTTTCTTATGTGCAAAGTGGGTTAAAATCTACATGTTTCTGGCTCCCACTCTGCTGCCTGGGACGTGCCTCTCGCAGCAGCCGACCTCCTGCAGCAGGAGGGGTTTGTGTTTACCAGCAGGATGTGTCGAACCTCCACATGTTTTAAACCCTCTAATGAGATTTGGCTTTGATTTCCTCTGTCGTCACGGGGGGCGAGGAGGTGCAGAAGGGGAAGTTGGTGGGAAAATGAAACAATGATAGTGTTGTGTCATTCAAGCCGTGGTTCTGATGAATAATTTTACACTGATTCTTGCTGAACCCGAGGCCTGTTGAGTTATTCACCATTTAGCACCAAATTTAGGCCTGCGTAATTAGGGAGAGGTCACAATTTTCCCTTTTAAGACTGAATGTGTTACTTCACAATGTCACCATATTCCCAGAATAATTCCATGATCAAATTACGTGCTAAAATTGCCCCCTAAATGGCTCAGGGTGCATTCACTCAACCGTGGAATAATCTAACTATATCCCAGGATTGAGTGGAAGGATGCAAATTTGCTCGTGGTTTAATGTGTAATTGCACGGGTGCATTGCCAGAGACAGACGGATGAATACAGATAATTGATGAACAGAGAAACAAAGATCCTTTTCTGTGAGCAGATGTGCATCATATTCAACGAGCACGTGTCTCGCTGATTTTCTAAGTAAAATCTTATCTCCTCCTTTGTATGCTCTGTTATTCAAATGTAAGCCTTAATTGTGCTACAAATTGATTGTGATACTTTATTATTGAAGTATTTTTTTTGTGAATGAGCAATGTGGCATATCGCATCTGCACAAGAGCCGTATTATTATGATATCATAATAGAAGTAACTCATTTGCCGATTTTTTCCTGAGTGCACCTGAATGCACCACAGCGTCACAGCGGTTGACTGCTCCCCGCCACAGCGCTGAAGAAAAACGTCCAATCAGCGTCGACTCTTCAAACGCTCTGGCCAATCGCGCTCGAGGGGGCGTGGTCTGTTGCTCTGCGGGCTCGCGGCTGATGCCCGGAGATGAATGAAGCAGCTAGTTAGCCGCCTGCTAGCACCGCACTACATCGCGTTACCTGCTATAAATATGCGAGAGGAAGAAACCGCAGCACAGCAGAGGAGCTCCTGAGGCCGTCCGGAGGAGCCGTTGGCCGGGGTTTTGTTATGTTTGGCACCTGAACCGGCGCGGGGAGCCGCATGACGCGGTGGTCGGATGCTAACAACAAACCGTTAGCACCGTTAGCACCGTTAGCATGCTCGGGAGGGAAGAAGCCTGACTGACAGCTGCAGCTACTGAGGAACCAGCTCAGAGAAAAGGTCAATTATGTTCATTAAAAACACCTTTTCTGCAGCTGAAGGTTTGGATTTGATGGGTAGTTTGAGAAAACTGACTCATGGGTTTTTTAAGCTAGCAGGGGGCTGTTTGTTTACTTATTTGACATCCTTTAAACTTGGTGTTGGTGTTGTTTTCAGTGAAGTTAGTGCAGTGACAGCCGCTTTGTAACTTTATTGCTTGTCTGAATGGTGAAATCAGCACCTAATGCATTTGATTTCCCCAAAGGCACCCGTCCAAAGGGATCAATAAGTAGTTTTTCTTAAAAATCCATCTATCTGAATGCACCGCAGAGTATTTTAACACAGTTGCTTTTCCTCCCACAGGCTGCAGCAGCACATCGCCGCCATGTATCAGAGCCCTCAGGTCCCCAAAAACCCCAGCAGCAACAGCATCACCGAGCTGCTGGGCGCCCTGTGTGACTGCAGCCTCTCCGGGGTTTCGTGGAAGCGCCGTGCCCTGGGAGGCGTCTCCAGAGAGGCTTTCCGCCGAGCTCAGAAAAAGCGTGCCTACGGTGCGCTCCTGTCTAAGCTGTTTCAAGATGGCACCAAAGTGTCTGCCTCGGGACCGAGCGCCATCGCCAATACGCCGCCCCGGAACAAAGTCCTGATGATATGTTTTGACCTGAGGGTTGCCGGGTGCCGGGAGGAGGCGGAGACGCTGGAGGAGCAGCTGGAGAGGCTGCCAGAGGGCGCCTCTGCTGGTCTGAAGGAGGTAGATGCTGTCCTTGATCTCTTGGTGCACCTGGCCGGCTCCGCGTCCCCGCCCCCGATGTCCTTCAGCCGGGACTACATGAGACGTGAGAGGCCCGTTCTGCGACGGCAGCAACCCTGGGGCTACCAGAGTGAGGAGCTTCAGCGGCTGGAAGCCCGAGCGTGGGGGCTGGTGTGCGGCGAGGAATGGGGGACGTTGGAGAGTCTGTGTGGGAGTCAGAGGTTGATGGACGCACCGCCCGGCATCGGTTTACTCACTCTCAGGACTAAAATGGACACGGAGGAAAGATTTGAGAAGGAGACTAGACTGACGCTGTTTGGAGCGTTGCAGCACACACGGACCTCGGACATGGACATAAGACTGGACCTGCCCCCTGTACCCAGTAACATCGATGTAACTGGGTTGGCAATTAGGGTAAGTAGATCCTGAGTTACTCATGTGCATTAAGTGCATTAAGCATCAAGTTTGCTATGGTCTGTCATCGTGTCTAATGGGTCCTCTCTGCGCAGGTCCCGCCCTGTTTAGACCAGTCTGAGGATGAAGGCTTCCAGTCAGCGTCAAACCTGACCCCAGACTCTCAGTCGGAGCCCAGTCCCACCCCAGAGATTGATATATGGGAGGCTCTGCGGACATTTGAACCTGGAATACGGTGCTGCTGGGAATCTGTTGGCTGGTAAGACATGTTGCAGTTGTTGTCCTGCAGCACTTCTTTTGGACGTTTATGCATAATAATAAAAATCTTGCTCACAAAAAATGCAATTCACAAAACATGCAAGTGAAATAAAGCAGGAGAAGACAACAAAAATAATTTAGAGCCAATTTACGAAGGAGGGAATAACTGAACCTCATTCTAAAAGGATGTGACAATTTTATCGAATGGTTTTTATGCCTCTGTGCCTCTCCTATTAGCCCACCAGGAAAAAGGGAGGCTCTCTTTCTGACAGAAGGCGGCAGGGAGGCATTTGACCAGCTGTATCGCCTTTGGGAGGGGGAGATAAGATTGGTCAGCACAAATACACCCTCTCCTCTTCTCCCGCTGCCCCTCGACTCTCAGACTCAACTTGTGAGTGACCTCCTCAACGTGCTGATCGGAGTGGCATCCACGACCTTCCCTCTAAACCAGGTGCCTTCTTTTTTTTTCACATGCTTCTGTTATTAGCCTCCGAAATGTAATGAAGTGCAGTTGATATCATTGTTAGGAGTCAGCCGAAGTGATAATGGAGCCGTAACAGTGTATTAAAAGGACAAAAAAAGGGCAATCAATGGATAATTTGTGCATGTGGGACATTAACAATCGCAGCGTGCTGAAGCATATTGCCTTGAGAAGAAGATTAGACGAAAACACAAGTGTCAAGCAAATGCTCAAGTCTAAATAATGAGGAAATAAATGAAATTATTCAAAATCACAGGAGAGCGCTTCTGTTGGTTTATTGTTTCCCATTAAGTTTTTATATTTCCAGATGACGGGAGTTCCTTTTTAGAATGAAAATTGAATCCTGATTGTCTTGTTTACTCTCTGAGGGCCTTATGTTCTGTGTCTAACAGACAGCTGCTCTGTCTGTACAAAGCTCTTTCTATTTTATCATCAGCAAAAAAAGTTGCATATAAAATGAAGATAATCTTGTGTCCCTGTATTCTATCTTAATGGTGTTAGAAATATTGTTGAGACCACCTCGAAGGGTACACTTTCTCCCTTTATTCTTTTTTGTGGTGGCTTTGATTGCATAGATATTGTTCATTTTATTTTTGTCCCGCCCAGACAATTGCAGTCTAGGAACAATGAGTCCGGCTTTCATTAAACATCCATCAGAGGGGCAACACAGCAAACACCTGACTGTGGAATGTAATCTAACATATTAATAAGCCAGAAACTTCACTTTGAGGAATCACCATGGACGCGACTCGTTGACAGCCTCAATGAAATCTGATATTATCAGCCGCACAGAGACTTCGCTGCAGGGCTTTTTTATTGGATGTTGCTCGACGCTACAGTCATTTGGTGTGTGTTTTCATCATCTGCAAATACTTGATCCCTTTCCCAGAGTGTCCAGTTTGATGTCAGACCGGGCGTTTGTGTGTCGGGAGCCTCTCCAGAGAGCGTGTCTCGCCTCTTAGGGGAGCTGGCACAGTATGGCACCTACTACTTGAGGCTGAGCCGCTTCTCTCGGCAAAGTGCTGACAAGAGGGGTCTCGTGTTCCAGGTACACTTGTATCTTCGTCATTATCGATCCCGTCTCACTTGCCTTTGTTTTCTGCATCAAATAGTTGTCATCATTGTGGACATCATTGCTGTCTGTTTTCATATTGAAAAGTGTTACATTCCAGTGTTCAGTTCAAGATTAAAAAAAAAACACAGGCCAGTGTGCTCAGCAGCAGGTTGGTTGCTACCAAAACGGCAGACAGACAAGAGGCAAACATAAATTCCATTTCAATTCCCCGCATTTGTTTTGATCCCACCTTTAAAATCAATTAAATGCATAAGTGATGCACTTTTTCCACTGCATTTCTCGATATATACTTAATGTTATAAATAGGCAGATGAATAGGCACAGTTCGATTACATTGCTGTTTCCATGGTAACCTCAACACTCGTACGTCACTTCTGTCACATGAAGTTTGTCGTTGGTGTTAGAGGCAGGAAAGGTGGGCCTGGGATGGAGAAGCACCCAGGCAAACCAGTCAGTAATCATACATACCCATATACAGATAAATACACAGGTTGTCAGACACTTGTGATCTAAAATACAATTTTAACAGTGTAAGTGTCATTGTTCTTATTTTGAAAGATGCAAATGCATTTACAATCTATTTGTACATGACGAGGACAAAATCTGTTCTCATAAAGGCTTTTACGGGTGGTCTGAGGAAGTACCTGCACTACTACAGAGCTTGTGTGCTCAGCACGCCGCCCGCTCTCAGCCTGCTGACTATCGGCTTTCTCTTCCGCAAAGTTGGTCGGCAGCTCAGGTGAGGTCGGACCCCCCTTTTTATATTTTCTTTTACCCTTTTGTCAGCGGTGCTGTGTTACATCTTGAACCTTGGCCTCACTCAGTCAGTGGCACCATTGCATGAAAGGAACTTGATGGAAAAAGGGAGAAGAAAAAAGAAAAAACAACCGGGGGAAAAACCAACAATAAACTCTGCTCTTTTAATCTCAGGTACCTGTCAGAGCTGTGCTGCGTCGATGGGCCGCTGGGTGCAGGCCAGGCCAGCTTCCCCGTGGTGCGTCCTCTTTTATCTGCAATATGTTCTCCATCATGGCTGTGTTTAGCCGATCAGATGGGACACCAGCTCAGTGCCATGTGTCTCTCCTCAGGGTGTTAAACTGCTGTCCTACCTGTACAACGAAGCACAGAATAACTGCAGCAACGAGAACTACGCCGTCCTGCTGTCACTGCTGAAGAGCACCTGTGAACCTTACACGCGGTCAGTGGCTGCTCCGTCAACACAAGAGTTTCCATAACGGTGTGAGTTTCACTTCACTGATGCACGACACTGACACGTTATGACCGTATCTGCTTCTACTGTCTCACTCAGGTTTGTGTCTGACTGGGTGTACAGCGGCGTGTTCCGAGACGTCTACGGAGAATTCATGATCCAAGTCAATGAAGAGTACCTCAGCTACAGAGGTGGGACCGCGCAAGCAAACACGCGCACCCGTCATGCCCACGCATAAACACTTTGGCTTCAGTCAGCGTGTTCTGAAAATGAAAAAGCCTGCCAGACAGATTGTCTCGCAGACAGATTGTCTAGCGGAGAAAAAAAACAGATTTCATTATAGCCTTTATTGCCTAGTTGTATTCGTCCTTGTGTCTATAAAGGATGTCATGAAGTTATTGGATGATAATCAACAGGAAACGGGGTCAGCTATTCTAACGCAGCTGTGGGAATCTGCAGCATCATCGCCCACCCAGACAAACACAAGGGAGACAAGTTTTTGTAATCTTTCTCTTCGTAAACATTTTTCTTAGTGACGATAAGTCTTTCACACTAATTCCCCTCTTGTAATTGTTCTTGAGAGAAATCTGGACCAGTTGAATTAATTATTTTTAGTCCGGTTAATGACTTGGCTCTTAAATGAGAGCAGACGCATGGCGTCGAGAAAGGAGACTGGGCTTGCATGGCAGAAAAACAAACTCGTCTGTACTCGGCAGGAGCTGGCTGTGTGTCGGCTGTGTTACCTTGCTCACACTCGTCTTCAATGCCGTGTCCTCATTAATCCACACAATAGTTTTTCATTATCAAGATGTTATCTATTTGAACAACTACACTCGATATGTAATTATGTAATGCTTATATGCGAGAGCTTGACATTGTATAAGATTCTATTTGCACAAATGAGTGCAGTGGCGTTTGTATTTTCCGTTATTTGAAAATGATTAAAGTAAGATGTAAATGAACTGCGACATTCAGGTTGTGAGAATTAGATATCTTAACAGTCATTTTAGTGAAATCATATTTCTCCAAATGAGCGTGCGCCACAACTGCCCTGTTTTGTCCGCACTCCATAAATATGGTTTTATATGAATCATTATTGCCTGTCCAAATATTGTATGTCATGCAACGCCCCATTCAAGGTCAGACAACCACATTGCTTTGTCTGGCTAAGAGGTTAATTTGCTCATCGGCTACACCTCATCAACTCCTGCAGCGAACCTATGCACTTCTCACTCCTGCTTTTTGGAGGGCACACAAATGTCATTGTTCTCCTCGAAGTCCATCGGCCAGGGAAGCAATCAGCGGCTAAGCTTTCCTGGCAAGCCGCAGGCTTTCTGTAAAGAGCCGTGGAAGCTCACCGCATTCATGTTCTCTTATGCTTTTTGCTTAGGATCACTGAGCTAAGCGCTAGCAATTTCCAAGTGTTAATTCAAGCGACCAGAGTTTTGCCATGCCCTGTAAGTCATACTAATAAGGAAAACTTTTAGGCCCAGTGCCGCCTGAGCATTACTCCACCTCTATTACTTTCTGTCCTGCTGTGGCGGGTGTTACACTGTTATCAGAGGCATAAGGCTGCTGGTAAAGCTTGTTCCGGATTGTCCAACATTATGTAATGGGACTTTTTTTTTTTCCTATTCTGCAGACAAACACTTTTGGGTCCAAGGCTACACTCTCATCTCAAAGGATGTAGAGGACTGTGTGCCAATCTTCCTGCGACACATCGCCAATGATGTGTACGTCTGTGGAAAGACCATCAACCTCCTCAAAATCTGCTGCCCACAGGTTTGTTTTGAACATCCATATATGCAGATGGGGGGATTTTATGCAGCAGAATGCCAGATAAAGATATTGCAACATATGACCCAAATTGTATTTATTCAGTTCAAAGATCATTTCATCTGTTGTTTTGCTGTGAATAAATTAAGCATATAATCCTTTAGATAACCCCACCGTGCTTAATCTCTTTCTTGCCAGTTAGAGCCCATTCAGCGGTTTGTTCCGAGATGCGCCAGTCTGTGCTGGCAGCAGCGCATCTACACGTTTTTTCTCTGATTATCCACCTGCCCACGTCCTCGCAACAATGCTTTCATCCACTTTAAAATCCATGCTGCCTGCAGGGGGTGGGACAAATAATCAATTTTAAGACATATGGGGGACATCCTTGCAAAAGGTTGTCGATACACCAGCATTGCTGTTATCATGCATTGTCTTGTGGCACTGAGGCTTTTCTGTGGTGTTCCAATGGTGCAGACGTTTGGACTTTGAAGTATTGTTTCAAATATTCCCACATTAGATGTATATTTTCTTGATGGATGATACTGCTCAGGTCTCAGGAAAAGCGTGCATCATTTTGGTATTGAGCACTAAACAAAAACCCACTGACTTGTTTGTGCGATTTTCATTTCCCTGCATATCTCCTGCTGATACCCGAGCACATACTGTAATTTTTTTGCTCGCCTCGACCTTCCAGAGCCGAGGCACAGGCTGCTTACTAATTAGCATTTTGTAACTACAGTGTTTCTCTTTATAAAAATTTTCATTTGTGTCGGAGCCTGTTGGAGACTGCAGGCTGTGCATGCACACAGGAAATTACAGGAGATAAAAGTGAAGAGTTGGTTTAGCTAATATGCTAACTCGTTGCTTTCAACTTTAATCAAGTTAGTGACAGTGTATTTTAATGAAGAGATTAAGTGGTATTGTTTGTTTTTGGATCTAATTGTACAAATTAGTTAAACGTATGCTAAGTGATGTCTGGGGAATTAGACGCAGCCAGCCACATTACTTTACTCCATCAGTGATTCTACATATTTTCCTATAAAAGGGGCTTTGTCATTTGCATTTAAGAAAACATGCAGTGTCACCAAAAATGAGACACTCATGAAGATTATCAGGATTATGGAATTAAATTGCATTCTGTATGGTATTAAAAAGTCTTAACTTTAACAATTAATCCTGCAGAACCCTGCCATGGTAATCATTTTCCGTTAACTGTGTCCGCAGCACTACATCTGCCTGTCAGAGCTGCCGGTGCCTCGCATCGCTGTCACCTTCTCCCTGCGGGAGGTGGAGGAGATCGAGAGGGACTGTGCGGTGTACCGCGGACGCATGGAGAGGATTGCAAAGCACAGTGCCATCAGCAGGGAGGAGCAGGTAGCACAAAACAGGAAGATTACTCTGATGTGTCTTTCACTCTGGTTCTATCGCAGATCAAATAGGAAGTTTAAACCTTCTACTAAATAACTTCTCAAGGTTCTAAAGGGCTTTGATCAAATTCATATAAATGTATAAAAATGTGTTTGATATCCCAGAAATGTGGCAATCAGCATAGTGTATTACCTTAAAAGGCACCCTTATGTCTTGCAAGTCGCACTTCTGCTGTGATGGATTTTGAAATCAAGGGAAACCTAAGCTTAGAGGAAACCCAAAAGTTGCAGGAAGAGTTATGCGATACATTACATAACATGATCAATGATTGGGACTCTAACCCTCAAGCACTGGGAATTTCAGCAGCAAGTCATTAAAATGATCCAGGTGAAGTCTGAGGCTTTAAAGCTACATGATTCAGCTTAACGCTGCGGCTCGTATGGCCCATATCGTGCATGCGCTGCTGGCTGCGACTAGGGAAGGAGAGGTGAGATGCAGGGCAGGTGGATGGATCTGCGCTAATGATGATTTCTTGTCTGTCATGTTGTTAGGCCCTGAGAACGGAGCAGGCACGCCAGGAGCTGATCAATCAGGTCCGGGAGTCGGCAGCCAAAACCCTGGAGAGCATCCGTGGTTGGTGTTCCACTCAAACACACATGTGCCGCACACTTTTATGTGGCGCTTGATGTACATGCCCGTCCCGGCCCCACTGCCATTAACAAATGTCTCGGCTGCGAGTATAATCCGCGCTCGCTTGTTGCCTCTTCACTGTGAGCGTCGCCTTCAGCTCCATTCATTCCTCTCAGGAGAGCAGCAGAGATGCGAAGGGGCAATTGCAGTGAGGAATGCTTTGAACGGCTTCCAGCACTGCGGGCTGTGAAATCTAATCATCGTTGGCGCCGTTTAGCAGACTCCTCGCACACTTTGTTACTTCGGTAGACGTTTGGCAAAGTTTGGGCAGAGGCGGGGAAGGGTGTCTCGCCTTATGCTCCCTATATGTGTCTCCTACTCATATTTGCGGGTGTTTGCGTGAGGCAGATGGCGATGTTGTGTTGTGCGAATGTTTATGTGTGAGAGTGGCAGTTATATGCAGTTTCTCGAGCAGCATAGAGGGGGAGCGAGTCAAGCAGCCCACTGTTATCTCCCCCACCTCCTGTAGGGCGCCAGGTGTCACAACGTCTGGCTGAGGAGGCCAAGAAGAGGGAGCGATTCGAGGAGCTGAAACAGCACCTGGAGCAGGAGCAAGAGGTAGTTATGTGTGTGAAAGATTAACAGAAAAGCTGTGTGTGGATAAGGGCAGATTTAAATTTGTACGCGTGTGTGTGAAAGCAAGATATGGCTGAAAAGAGTGCGAAATGGAAAAATGGTCTTACATTATGATAGAAATCAAATGTTGCCGCATTGGCCAATTCAGAAACATATAATCAGCGTAGCACTAGTCAATTTGAGAAGCGAGTAATTATGCAATTTGGGGTTTTCTTCTTGTTTTGTTGGGGTTTTTATAATCCAGTGGCGAAATGCAGCCAAGAAGAAGCAGGAGGACGGCGATTTCAGCTTTGCCAGAGAGCTGCGGGACAGAGAGAAGAGACTCCAAGCCCTTGAGGAGCAACTGGAGCAGAGGGCCAGGTCCGACTCCGTTTATAGCCACAAACAAGTGATGCTGATGCAATATTAATGATTAATTAAACAGTGTAAAGATTTTATTTGATCTATGTGATCTGATTTAACTGACTTTGCAGAAACACTGTGGGACATCAGTTCCATCTGTGAGGGTGTTCAAAGCAGCTGGGCTTCCAGCAAAGCTGCATGAAAAAGTGTAATGAAAGCCCACAATCAGAGCGCTACGTGTTTGTTCTTTGATACAATTACCTAAAGTTGCTAGTTTGGATATGGCTTTAACCAAAATGAAAAGGGGCTGTCACCTCCAGTTTTTCATCCACCTTTCCGCTGTGGCTCTTATCATTTTTTTTCTTTTCAATTATCTGTCTGCTTTATCATTCCTTCCCTGCGGCATTTTCCTTTGCAGGGATTTAAATGCTGATTAGGGATGTACGCAGTGCAAATGTTCCATATCATTGGTGAAAGTAATGTTCAAATTGAGAAATGTATTCCCAAGGTTTGCAAGGTTTTGACTGAATAATTGATAATATATGATAAACATGTATGTTACACCGGTTACGGAAATTGAGCAAAATTAAATTTAGTTACATTGTTGAGCTTAGAAGCGCAAATGCAAGCAGAGGCAGAAGCATCCAACAGGCCAAAGCCCCCGAGTCCCTCATAAATACATGCACATAAAAACGTGAGTAGGAAGAACATTGATTGCTGGAGGATTTGCACTCAAATTAAATATAAATTATTCAGTAAGACACACAGTTTATAATATGTCTTGCAGTATTAGATGTGACTGTAAAAATTATCGCAGCCAGTATAGGAAATAAAGCTCAATGCTGGAAAGTGTTGCTTTCCTTTTCCAAGTCTATTACTAATATGAGGGGAAGTGGCGCTAATGGCTACATGGATTTTGGGATAAATGGACCCCAAACTTTAATGTTCACAAGTACATAAAGCATTTGGCAGTGTTAGTTTTTCAGTTTGACAATCCCACTTTGCTGTAATGAAAATAATTTGAAATGAGGTGGAAAGACAGTAAACTTCCTTTTTGGGTTACAAATGGCAACATTGAGAATAATTGTGATTATTTCTAAAAAAAAAAAAAATGTAAAAAGCAAGACAGTCACAATTTATTGCAAAATATATCATTGTAATAATGTCTGTTTAACAAAAAAAAATCAGTCTACTGTTGACGATTGTTTTGTGATCTTATCGTGAGGTAAACATTTGGCGATTCCCACCATAATTGAACAAAGGTCATTAGCGCGTTTTGTCCTCAACAGCCTTGTCTTCTGTCTCTGTTTACATGATAATTAACCTTTTCATCTTCAAATGTAATGCATATTACTCTGCAGGAAACCCCCAGCTAATTGATAGACATGTGACTTATGTGCTTCTTTGTTCAAATTGTAGGAAGGAGCTAATTGCGCAGTATAGCCGTCTGTCAGAGGAAGCAGCTCGCAGGGAGCGCCGGGCCCTGTGGAGGGTGCAGCGGATGAGGCTCGACGAAGCCCGGGCTCAGTACTTCATGCGAGACAAGCAGCAGATGCAGGTTTGTATTAGATCATTTGAAAACAATCACAGAGCACAGTATAAAAATGGTTAGATTTTGCAATTAGCTTGTTAATGAAACCAGAGCTCTTGTGGCTTCTTACCAGGAAATGTTAGAGAAGTACCCCATCGGCCAGCAGATACCTGGCATAGAGGTATTGCCACCTGTTCCACTGGCAGAACACATTGCGGCACAGTCAGTAGAGGTGAGACAGGACGCTGCTTCTTGTAGTTCTTGTATCCTCATTTTGAGCTCTCTCTTGCACTCCTCCAAAGCCTGTGTTGCAGATTTTCTCAAAATAGTAACATCTATTAGCAGGAAACTCCTGTAAAGGATTTGTCTGAGGTGCATCCTGCGGAGGCTGACGAACCTGAACGTGAAGCTGCATTGCCACCACATCCACTGTCACCTCCTTCCATGCCACTCACAGTAGATGCTCCGTTAATCTCAGAAGACATCGACATTAACGACTTTCTTCCCAAGCCGCCAAACCCGGACAGCCAGCAAGTGGATGCTGCCCTACAGGAGATCGGCTCGGACCTCCCCGACGCGTGTCCGGTGGCGCAACTGGTTGACTATGACTTCAGTGCCCCCTTTAGTCCACTTGAGGGTATCACTGGCCAAGCTTCGGTCCAGCCCAGGCCCCGCTGGGCAGCCATTCAGTCCGACTCACTCCAGAACCATCCCTCTTTTTCTCACATTCCCATCGGAGATTATGTTTCTAACATTCAGGAGAGCGTTCCAAAAGCCAGCCCCTTTGGACAAGCCTCAAAATCTAGTTTCCCTCTTGGCCAGTACATGCCTGCAGAGCCTCACAATCCATCTAAAGCCGGTGTTTATGGACATCCGTCACAGTCCTCTGTGCAGCTAGCACAAGAAAACAACACAGTGATTGAAAGCAAGCAGGAAGGAGTTGCCCAACGGGAAAGTAAGGCAGAGTGTGAGAGTGAATCTGCTGAGCCCATAAAGGGAGATGGTGTGGTTGATGCTGCCTCTTCTACCACACCAGATCAAGATGCACACGAAAGTGATCAGAAAGTCGATGCAATTCTGACCAACTCTAGTGTAATCGACTCTTTAAATGTTCCCACTGAGGACCGCAGCCTACAAGCTCAAGATAAAGTTGGAGAAAATATTTCTGAGGTTAGTCAAGGTTGTGAGGGTGCAGAGGCGGTCTCAGATGTTAAAGCCAAGGAATCTTCACCCAGTAATCACGGGCATCCCTCCGATGCTCACATCGAGGTTGGTCAGTTCACGTCCGATGTTGCTGCTTCTCTGCCCTCCTCGAGCGTCCATGGCCACGCTTCGGACTCGCACATCAAGGTCGGAGGACTCGTTTCGGAGGTAGTTGCCCACCTGCCCTCCCCAAGTGTCCACGGCCACGCTTCGGACTCGCACATCAAGGTTGGAGAACTCGTTTCGGAGGTAGTTGCCTCATTTCCCTCCCCGAGTGTCCACGGTCACTCCTCCGACTCCCACATTAAAGTTGGAGAAAATGTCTCAGAATTCGTGGCTCCTCTTCCCACCCCAAATGTCCACGGTCACGCCTCGGATGGCCACATCAACATCGGCGAGCATGTTTCCGAAGTCGTCGCCACCCTGCCCTCCCCAAACATCCACGGCCACTCCTCCGACGCCAACATAAAAGTGGGTGAGTTCGTGTCTGACATACCCGATGCAAGGCCCCGCTGGAGCAAGCACGGCCACGCATCGGACTGCACGCTCCAGCCGGGCTGCATGATGTCCGAAACAGCCCTGTCCGCCTTGCTCCGGAGCTCTCACGGTCACTCCTCCGACTCGACCCTCGGCGTCGGGTGTCTGGTTTCGGGACAGGAACCCAAACACTCCCCTCTACCAGGTAGCACCTACGGCCATTCGTCGGACTCCAGCTTAGGCGTTGGGTGCGTGGTGTCCAAAGCGAACCCTCTGCCATCGCCGCTGCCCGGGAGCAGTTACGGACACTCTTCTGATTCGACACTCGGGGTGGGTTGTGTGGTGCTGGGGTCGATGCCACAACCATCCCCGCTGCCTGGCAGTGCCCATGGACACTCGTCGGACTCCTCCCTTGGAGCTGGTTGCGTGGTAAACGGCAAAGGTGGAGTCGGGAAAGCAGAAGACGACAGCAAAGGTACTGAACCATGATTCAGCGCTTTTCAAATTGTCCCCGGGGAATTACAGCAGTGCATTGCTCAGTATGGGTCAAAGCAACATCTTCACTTCTCTTCAGGTTTTAAGCCGGAGACTCCACCTGAGCAGCTGTTTGAGGGCATGGGGTCCTGGGCAGCCAGGTTTGCTCTGTCCCCTGGAGAGAAGTCCGAGCAAGACTACCTTCTGGCCTTGTCGGGTCAGTACCAGGTGGAACACTACGACGACAGCTACAACATAATGGGTGAGTCGTCGCTGCTGCGTATCTCCCAATTTGTCTTTGTGTTTCTCCAACTGGGCAAAAGATTTTAATCTTTTGAAACACTAAAAAGTGGCGACATTAATATTTTTTTTGTCTACCAGCTAGTTTCACACAAAGTAAGATTGCTGTGGTCATCTTTGGCTTTGGAAATAGAACAACTTGTGCTTGGAACACAGTTTTTGAAGGTGCTTAACAAGGCCAGTTTGAAGCCACTGGTGTGGGTTTTGGCGCCTCGGCTGGGTCCGTGGCTTCTGCTGATCCAGACTGACTAGAGGGTGTCGAGAAAAGGGCTCTGTGGGGTTTCGTGCCATCTGTTGCTGGACTCCTCTCTCCACTTGTCACCGAAGACGGTTTCCTCACAGCTCCGGCTGGTGGTCGCTGTCACCCCCCGCCGACGGAAACGTTTCTCGCCCTGTGGAGAAGAATCTGAGAATCTTCTTCTCAACAACTCAGAGACGACTCGGCCTCACCAAAACCTGCCAGGAGCCGCCGGTCGGTACGCCTCGCCAACTGTTGACAGCTTCCCGCTTTGAGCGAAGGGAAACGATGTCTCTTTCATCCGGCCTTCCGTTCGACTCCTCGACTGTGCCGTTTCTTTGTGCTTCCTCATCTTGCACAGCACATCTGGAAACACCTGTCTGCATTGAAGTTTTTGTGAGGAGAAGATGCAAGTTAATGTGTCCTTTTTGCAAGACTCATTCTCTGCGGTGTGTGGGGTTTTTTTTGGGGGGGGGATTGAGCCTGTAGCATAGCTGTCCTCCATCCAGCTTCATCCCCTCTGCACAGATGTTCCTTTCTCTCTTTATTCTTCAAGCATAGGTGCTACATATTACTCTACCTGCCTTTTGTTAGCCCAAACAATATCAGTTGTTATTGCATAGTTTGTTTAAAGAATATTTACTGACATTTTTTTATGAGAGAAACGCATCCACCTTGAAAAACAAACGGATATGCTCAGGAGGATCGGCGCCTCCCTTGGCAGACGGACTTTGACTCGCCTGCGCTGACGTTTAGCGAGCGGCCGGTTTATGTTTGCGTGGGATTCATCACGGCTGGTTGATCCCCGAGCGTTGCGATACTTGTCTTCTCGACTCAGCGTTTGTAAAGCGCAGTCATGCTCGTCGGCCTCGGCGCAGGCCCCCGTGCTCTCGGAGAAATCAGTCAGAATCTATTCCTCCAACTTCATCTTCTACGCTGCTGATCAAAGTCAGGAGCCCTAATTATTCCGGCGATGGCACAATAAATACCGAGCGAGCAGGAGAAATATCAAGACCGGCTTACGTCAACCATCTCACATTTGTTAAGCCTTAAGGTTTTAATGTTGCTTTTTCCAGTCCAGCACAGTATGTATACAGCTTATACGAAATATGCAGCAAATCCAAAATACATCCACAGAAATGATCTGGAAAGTCCTTATTAGGTCTAAGATTTCAAGATGTTGCACTCTGAGTTCCCAGGTACTCTAACACTTTGCCAAACTTTGGGTCATTAAAAAGTATTAAAAGTCCTAAATAGATTTTGCAAAAAATTAAGGCCTTAAATGGCATCAAAAAACATTAATTTTGATGTGCAAAGGCATTAGAAAATTCATAATTAAGTAATGTATTATGTAATTAATGGCCAGTTGTTTACGGCCAGTGCAAGTAAATTTAGATTTTTATTGTTGATTAGCATTGTCAAATGCTTACAATTTTGTCTATGTATAAGCTATCTGCAGTTGGACATGGCCATTATATTTGTTTTAAGTGGCA
>CAESWR010000115.1:295922-307174 GCA_903171835.1 Mullus surmuletus | reverse complement strand
GTGTTGCATTAAAAGGTGAGTGCGTACGGTGGCTGAGAGGGTGTTTTCAAAAGATGAAAAACTAGTTTGGGTTTGGAAGGGCATCACCAAATGCCAAAGACCTCAATATTCAAAGATTGATTGATCTCATCGGTTGGTCTGCGCGGCTCCGGGTGCGATGATGGGTCTGTTTATCTTTGATTGGTTTGACTCAAAGCTCCCGGCCGTCTTTATTTTCCCGCACATGGCAGCGGCCCACCCGGCGTTTATCATCCCCACCCACGTGCGGCTGATGTTTGCGTGTGTTTATGTGCACGTGTGTGTTGGGCTACCTGAGCTCCAAACACGCGCTGCATGGACTGTAGCAGGTTGTTGGTGTAGTCTGTGAGCATGCCAGCATCCTCCTCAAAGACGCTGAGCAAGGAGCGAGTCTGCGGGAAAAACACACACGGCCACTCGTTATATCTACAGGCCCGACAACATGTTAAATTATCCCCCAACCAAAAAAGCATTATTCATAATTCATACATCTGCTTTCCATTCAAATACAAACGCCAGGTCAGGGTCACTGAAGACAAGGCCACGCTGATGCTTTACCAACGAGCCAAACACTGTAAGCTCATTAATTACTGAGAGTATAATAACAGAGAGCAGCACGTCTGGATCCAAAAATTACACTGTAAACCGCAAAACTGCATTCAAATGATCCAGCTGTGTGTCAGCTGGAGGGAAGAGACGAGATCCTGGTCATTGCTACTTTCTACTGGTGCACTTACTCCAAACTACTGAGTTCAGATATTGATCTTTTAATCCTAAAATAGAAACACTGGGATCGGAAGAATCAATATTTCAGTGTTAATTGAATTAACACTGCACGGCAGGCCTTGAGAGACTGGAAAATATAAGTGTGTCTAAGGGTGTTTTCTCTTCTGATATGATACAGATATTGCAGCCTTGAGTATTGGTAGATACTATATTGATCCTATACTTTAGATTAGATTAGATTAGATAGTCTTTTATTTATCCCTCAGTGGGGAAATTGACTCTGTGAACAGCAGCCATGCATACAACAAACACATTCACACATACACACAGAATGCAATAAGATAGAAAACAAAGATAAAAAGAGCTAGTGTAATGAAGAAGAAAAGAAAAGAAAGGAAAAAGATCAGTGCAAGGGATATAAGAAAAAAGTACTAGTATAAAGAATAAACAAATAGAAAATAAATAGAAAAAGGAGCAGTGCAAAAGAACAAATGGCTATGGATGTGAATTGCACATTGTTAATGAATAGATAATAAATAGGTTCTGGTTCTGGGGTGCAGGGATATTGCACATAATATTATATTATAGTTGCTCGGTGGTGTTGGTCTGCTCGGAGCAGGCCTGATTGTGGAGTCTGATAGCAGCGGTGAGGAAGGACCTGCGGTGCCTCTCCGTGAAGCACCGCGGGTGACGAAGCCGGTGGCTGACGGAGCTTCCAGGGCTCTCACAGTCTCGTGTCGGGGGTGGGAGACATCGTCCAGGATTGATGACAGCTTTGCCACCATCCTTCTGTCGCCCACCACCTTCACAGGGTCCAGACTGCAGCCCAGGACTCTTCCCACCAGCCTGTCCAGTCTCTTCCTCTCCGCTGCCGTGATGCTGCTGACGCCACCACAGAGTCATAAAAGGTCCTTAGGAGCCCTTCCCTCACTCCAAAGGACCTCAGCCTGCGCGTTGGCCTTTCTTCTAAAGGGCCTGAGTGTTCTCAGCCCAGTCCAGGTTCTTGTTGAGGTGAACACCCAGGTATCTGTAAGAGTCCACCATCTCTATTTCTGTTCCCTGGATGTTCACCGGAGAGGGAAGGATTTTGCGGCTGCGGAAATCCACTACGACTACTACGATGTCAGCACGAATCATACAAATTGATATTATTTTACCTTTTCTTGTAGTATGGAATGTTAGAAAAGGCTTAATCAAGTGTCACTCAAACAGAGAATAATAGTCAGCAACAGTAGCTACGAGAGAAACTGACTCATTTATATTAAACGATGGCTCACATACATTTTAACCTTAAGCATAAGAATAATCTACAATTGAATTAAATCTTTTTTTAAAGAAAAGACCCTGAAAAATAACCTCAATAAATGCAATAAAAAAGAAAAATGATATCTTCAAAGTGCAAAATAACCAATAGTTTAACTTAGTGTTTATATCTGAGATTTTAGACGCCGACATAATGCGATACTCGCTTTTTTTTAACGATTTATCTGATATCAACCTCCACTTATTACATTGTTAAATAGTAATATACAAGTAAAGTAATATAGTCATATTTTAAGACATTTTTATAGGAGCGAGCATTGCTTGATATTATGGGATGCCTGACAACCCGCCATAATCATCTTGCACCTGCAGCTACGCTTCTGCTCCAGGTTTCCTCTGTTAAAGGGAGTTTTTCCCAACACCTGTCGCTGAGCGCTTCCTCCTGTGGGATTGTCGCGTCTCTGTTAATAAGCAACCATCGCAGAGCGCGGTGTGGATCTCCTCTTTAGATAACTTTGTTACGCCGCTGTGATTGATGCTGGATAAATGAATAACGAAATCACTTGGCACGTTTAAATGTTCCTGTCCAGAGCGGCATAAAACCACACCTTAACGGGTTGCGTTTTTTTTGGATTTTCTCTACCAGTCTTTGAAAGTCCTGGATTTGTTAAAGCTAAAGGACCCTTTTTTTCTTCTCTCTGTATTGTATTTTGAGATGCTTATCACCTGTGTTGTTTGTATTATTATGTTGTTCACGTATTCTACTTCAAGTATTGCTGTGCCCTTACCTTGCTTTTGATTATTTAGCACATTTTTTCACAGTCTTTGTCCCTTGAAGACACTCCTCCTCCTCCTCAGTATTGACCAGCACCTGTTGTCACCCTTCCCTTACAAATGTGGACGCTCAGTGTCTGTTTCATAACCCTGATGAAGACATGAGTGTTGAAACGTCGGTTTGTTCTACATTTTGCATCAAGTCTAGAGAGTTTTACTCCTTTTGCGGCGGTCAGTGTGAAAAATCAGCATTATCAACTATTTGTGGGGGTTGAAAGGAAAGTCATTAGTGAAAACCATTAACTCTGACCTATCAAGTTTGCCAACAGTCGCTTCAAAGCACTCGTGTGTGAGCGATGAACAAATGGGCGTGTTTGTCAAATTAGCAGATAGATAAACAAGGTGGGGCAGCGGGGAATGCAGAGAATGTCGCCGTAATTATCGTCTGATTGATCTCGCGGTGACACTGGAGACCAAAGTCAACCGCCACGGCCGCCACAAGGTGAAACATGAGGGATGGGATGGTGTAAAAACACAGAGCAAGAGGAGCCAGAGGCCCGTGGGAGCAAAAGGGCAGGGTGATTTTACTGAAGGCTTGCTATGCAAACGTGCAAAATAGCTCCTTTTCTTCCGCCCGTGCGTGAACAGGTGCAGCCGGGCAGAGAGCGACACACCCATCGTCATCATCCAAAGTGTGTTTACAATTTAGCTTCAGAGGTCCAGAGTCAAACCTGCTCGCCTCCAATACAGGTTGCACGCATTTTCTGTGTGTGTGTTTGTATTCCGTGAAAAAACCCTGTGGGACTTCCTGAATAGGAGGAACTTCCTTTGTGAGAAAAGTAGACGTGAAAGGAGATCTGAGCCTTCCAGCATGAAGCAGATCCATTAGAGGTCAGCCGGCCCTGAGAGGAAGAGGGTGATGCAACCCGATGCAAACAAGAAAAGGGGCTGCAGGATTCGTCTGTGTGTGTGTGTGTGTGTGTGTGGCACTTTTAACTCATCACTTCACTTGCTGTATCTGCCCACTGAGCAACTTCTAAGCTGCACAACAGACGAGCCCCGCCGCTGACAGCTTCCCATTGCAGACTATTGATTGATCCCAGCTGCGTCCGATAATGGAACCCCCCCCCTCCCTCCCTCCCATCTCCTCGCCCGAATGAGGCCCACTTTGGACCCCCAGAACCCACGTCCGAGCCTTCAGGCGAGGCTGGGGAAGCAGAGAGAGCAGCGACGCGTCATCCGCACATATCGTGACATCTTATACAGCAATACCGTGGGGGAGAAGAAGAGGAGGAGGAGGAGGAGGAGGAGATCATAGTCAATACATGTGTAAATATCATTATGGTTGCAGGAGGAGGAGGGTGCAGCCCTTTCTTGACAGGGAGCTACACTCAGCTGTCACCGACTAGCGTGGAGACAGCACGTCCACGTCTCTAAGTCCGTGTCCCTGCGTGGGGCGGCGGCGGCGGCGGCGGCCATAGCAGCGGCGCGGGGCCTACCTGAGGACTGTCCTGCAGCGCGTCCTCCAGGAGCAGCTTGTGATGAACGGCCGGCATCTTGTTAGCAGTGGAGGAGGAGGAGGAGAAGAAGGGGATGAGGGCTTGAATTATTTACAGCGCGGGACTCGCTTTCCCAGATGGCTCCGCGCGCGGGAACACGTAGCGCGAGGCGGGGCGGGGCCACGCGCAGCTCGAGCTGCAGGCGGCGGCGCGAGGGTGAAGTGTAATAACGTAGTAATAGCAATGGCACCAAATAGTGGTTATTGTGACCATGTACACGCGTGTTTTTTTGGTTTTTTTACTTCAATTCGCACCTTGTTGGATGTGCTTATCTTAAAAGCGATGGGCAGCGTTCAGGAAAAGAGAAGTTAGGTTTGCGGCGCCACCATTTTAGTGTAAACACTGCCCCCGTGTGGTGGTCAGAAGAATCGCAGCGTTTGTGATTAAAATTTGAGGAGACACCCAGTTCTTCCAGAGCGCACAAACAGGTTAGACAGAGTCTTCAGCATATCAGGAGTGATTAAACAAACAGATTCTTTTTTTAAACTCTGTTTCAGATGGGATGTTCCTGAAGGACACATTACAACTGTATATATTTTAACAGACTCTGAGGGAATGTAGATTTATGACGATTATGTTTTTTTATTGTGGTATTTAAAACCATCAAATCCGAGTGTTGGTTTGTGATAATGGAGTTGGTTAAACATAAGTATTAATAAATCGAGGGAAACTGGAAGCGTCATTATAATAAGAGGCTAATTACAGGAAATTGCATTCATGTTGGTAGTTTATTTTTTGACCTTGATTAATAGAGAGCCTTATTATGTTCCATCTCACTATGAAACACAGCAAAGAAGCACATCCTGACTCAAATAATTACCAATAACATCAGCAAACCTGTGGATGCATGGGTGGGTGAAGTTGGAATTTAAATGTAATTTAATATGCATTTTTATTTGTTTTGGCAGCCTTCAGTAGCTGCCGGTTAATCAGGTTTTGACTTGGCTGCTGATCAGTTTTGACGTGTCTTCCTAACCAACTGTCATGGCTGGTGCATGAAATAGAATGATGATGATGATGATGATCAACATGTCTGACCTGAGGCAGCAGCTATGTTCGTATATGTTCCTTGTGAGGAGCCAAATGCGTAGAATTCAACCTGCTTGATAAATTCTTTTGGGAATCGTCTTCCAGCTCACATTTTTGTTTTGCCTGAGCAGTAATTTCCCAAGGACAAGCAGAGGATGAGATGATGAATTGAGTATTGCTGGAGTCACAAGCTAATCACATCACACTTCCTGAAGAGGATGCAAACATCAGACAATAAAAACCCCCTCGATGATTTATCCCCAATCCCTGTCCAATGTCATTCATCTTGTTTATTTCTTAGTGGATTGACACACATTTTCAACCCGTAAGAACCCTTGTTGACAGAGTAGGTCTGCAGATGTCCTGTTATCCCGCTGACTATCATATGTAACATGAGATACAGAAAGGTATGAGATGCCAAGATTAGCGCCATTAATGTAAAATTACAGAAAATGTACCAAAGAACATAGACCATACACTGTTTGCATCAAAATATTCTTTTAAGCAAATATAGAATAATATTGTGTTCTCTGATGTCTTCTTTGACAAATTAACCTTTTGGTGCATTAATATATGATGAGAAATGAATAAATAATAAATCAGCCACATACTCAATCAATATCATCAGGATAGATACAATTGCTACATATATTCCTATTTCAAAAATAGGTAGACTGAATCAAAGCTAATAGAATTTGGTTTATTGTGATATTACGACCTGCTGTATCACCCTTTACTGGTATATAGACAGGATTCTAAACCTGTTTATTCATTGAGGCCGAGGGCTAATCTTTTTTTGAGCATAAACTATGTCTCATTATGCTGTGAATTCTCACCTCTCGTAGCCTCTCGCTCTATTCATTGAAATATGAATACAGAAGTTACAGTATCTCTATCACAATATGTACTGCGCTATGAGTGATACCTGCAGCCATTATATTGTACTGTTGGAAGCCTTATGAGCTGCAATGAATGCAATAAGATCCATATTTCCAGGTATGTTGGTTAAAGTAACTTAAAAGTAACGTAATGCCTTACAATTTAAAGGCAGTAATATTATAATGTAACAAATTACACCGATCCTATGCAGCATTGCCCTGTTCGTGCACAACATCAAGCTGCAGCTTCCCTTCAGCTGTCTGGTCCTGCTCTACAGAGATTCTGCCTATAAGAAGGTCTCTTCGGCAGGTGTGGAGGTCAGGACAGGAAGGAAGTGGCGCGCCCAGGAGGCAGGGGAGTGGGCGGAGGCAAGGCTGAGGCACAGCACCCTGGTGGGCATAGCTACGGGTCGGGCTGGGCTGGGTAGCAACCCAAAACCATGCTACAGTAAAGCCAGAGGGAAGGAGAGGCGAAAGCTCATCCAGGAAGAGGTTTGTGCCGAGGTGGAAGTGGGAGCACATAGCTGGCCGCAAGATCACCTGGGCCGAACTCTGGAAGGCGGAGCCACACCACTTCAAGTTCCTGGTGCAGTCGGTGTATGATGTCCTCCCGAGCTCTGCCAACCTGTTCACCCGGGGCCTGATAGACTCACCTGTGTGCCAACACTTGCAGAAAAGAGGAGCACTAGAACACATCCTCAGCTGCTGCTCAAAGGCCATGAGAGATAGCAAGTATCCTTGGCGCCACGACCAGGTCCTGCGAGCTGTAGCAGATACCATCTGCTCGGGCATCAACACCAGCAAGCATCCAACCAAGACAACAATTGCCTTCATCCAAGCAGGGGAGAACCCTCAATCCTCCAGGGGGGGCTGCTTCCAACGGCCCGGACTGGCAGCTCCTGGTTGAGCGAGGAAGACAGTTGAGATTCCTGGACATCATTCCAGCTACGGCACTCCGGCCAGACATGGTCCTGATGTCCACGGCCAGCAAGCAGGCGGTGCTCCTTGAGCTAACTGTCCCCTGGGAGGATGGAATGGAGGAAGCACAGGATAAGAAGAGGGCAAAGTACATGGACCTTGAACCTACTGAGGTGGGTCCTTACGCCGGGTCCTGGGGCTCCCAGGGATTTGTGGACTGCACAGATGGAGAGCAGCTCAAGAACATCCTGGAAGCCGTGGAAAAGGCTTCTAGGTGGCTCTGGCTGAGGAAGGGACACAAGTTGGGGCCTGATCATCGCCTGGGTGAGGGTGTCAAGACCCGAAACACTCGACCCCGTGAACATCACTGGCCATGTGTCCAGTACAGAAATGACAGTAACAAGTAATAAATAATGCATTATATTTTTGAAGTAAATTGTCCAACATTGTATATACATGTTTTTAAAAAAGGGAGTTAATAAAGGCCTTGATATACAGACAAAAACTAATGAATTAACAAATAAAGACTTAAGACGTACTTAAAATAATAGTATCACCTCTATCAATTATGAGAATTTGTAGCAGCGGAGAAGCTCAAGTCACTCTCAGAAACACATCATGTAAATTCTCCTTTCAACAACATGATTGAAGTCAATTAAGACCTTGGTGGCGGCGCGGCCCGCTCGGGCGCTACGTCTGGATAAGAGAGGCAAGTCATGACCGGTCGTAACAAGCAGCAGAGACTCATCAAGCCCTCAGTCGGCCTGGCTGAGCGGAGCAACCCCCCCAACCCCCCCAGCGGAGCCCCGGCCTTTAATTGGTTAAGTTGTGTCTCTAAATCAGACGAGGCATTTCACTACCAGCTTTGGTAATTAATTGCGTGTGCTGGCTTTGCGAAGTTTGGCCTATAAAAAGAGACGCTTACTGCCAGCGGAACTACCTGTGTTAAACAAAGCAGTGATTCAGCTGACCGAGGACGGCACTCCAGGGAGAGAGCAGCCGCGCAGAGTAATGTGTTGGAAAGAGCGAAAGCCTGCGACTGAGACAGAACATTTGGTACATCAAATTACCCCTTTTTGCAAGCAAATCACAGTACACCTACTACTTGGTAACATAAAAAGTTGAAGCATACATTTTGGGCAGGATGTGCCTTTAATCTAATATGTGGCATGAGGCAGTAAAGGAAAAAAATATGCTTTAGCAGGTATGTTTCTGCAAAAACTCTCCATCAAGCAGGTGCCAGTCTGCAATCATGTTGCTAGCATTAGCTCATTAGCCCATGCTAGGTAGCTTGGGCTAATGCTCATGAATCATTTTGGTATGCTTTCAGGTACAAAGTACTTGATGGCATTTCCGATGTCTTTTTCTTTCTGTCATTTATCGCTCTTTGTACGTTGTTTGTTTTTCTGCACTTTGTTTGCCTGCACATGCTGCTGGGGTATTGTGGGACAATAAAAGAACTGCACCTTTACTGTAACTGTACCTTTAATGTACCATATAGCATCAGGACATGCAGATGAAAATATACCATTTATTACCATACTGACATATTAGTTTTAGGGTGTTCGCCCACTGGCAGTTAGCTTTCAAAAGATAGAGGGACACAATGCTGGTTGCAGGAATTTCTTGTCCAGACATTGCGGTTCATAACTAGCAGTAAATAATTTTGGGGGGAATTCTCCATTGGACACTTCATTAATTTTTCTGTGTGCCAGTCTATGTATGGATCTACTCTGTGTTTGTTCTTAAGTATGTTCTGATATGGCTCCCACTGGGTCTGAAATAAGGGATTATTATTATTATTATTATTATTATTATCATTGTTATTATGCATGCACCTGCCTAGTTTTTCAGTGTTAGCATGGGCTGATGGTAATGAAGTATTTTGGTATGCTTTCATGTACACACATTTCCAGGTTGAAAATACATTCTTAGAATTTCACAACTCTAGTTTAAGCTTTAAGTTATGCTCTGCTAATCTCTTCTACTTACCATTTGGGCAGTTGCTGTATTAACAGTGGTCGGCCTATTTTAGGATGGTCCAAAACTTATAATTCTGTTTTAAACTCAACTCTGTTTTAAAAACCATTGAATAGCCGCTAGCCAGTTAATAACATATACAAAAATACAGCTAAGAAGTGGCTCTGTGCTTTGCCTAGTATGCTCATATGCTGTCAATGAACAACTGATGATGGGGAAAGAATAACTGTTTTCGTCCGTTTTAGACTTGTCCGTCTTACATCCATCGCCACAAATGCAGCCTATCAACCCTTAAAAACATCAACATTTAGCTTCATGGTGGTGCTAGAGGAGTTGCAAGCAGCCATTCACGCCATTTTATGTTGTTGTGTACAATAAAGTGGTAGTCATAAGTAGTGTTCTCGTAATCAGGATTGGTTTGGGTCCAGGCTGATCTTAAAACCAATTTTTAAAGGTTTTGGTACCGCATTAAACTCAAAGTTCTTGGTTGGGAGATTTCTTTTTTTATCCAAAGCGATGGAGACCAACACTGCCAGGGTTTGTGCTTCGCTTTCCACAACAACAAATCACTTCTAAATCACTGGGAGATTGATTATTTCTTAGAAGGAATATGGCTTGGTCTTTGGGCCGGGTGGTCTTGGTAAAGCTTTGGTTTACGTGGACTTGCTGACAACACTAGTCATTTTACTTCAAGGACAGGGAGCGAGGAACGACCAAACATTTTGAAAACTATCAGCCTGTTTTTGGCCCAGATTGGTTTTTAACAATCCCTATGCTCTTGTTTTCATCTGAAGGACACACAGAACTAGGGGTGTCCCGATACAACCTTTTTCGCTTCAGATACGATACAAATATTGTGCTTGTATCAGAGTGCTTATAGAGGATTTCAGATGCAGGCCAATATAATCCGCTACTTGTTTTTTTGCTAATATCGGACCCGTATCCGATATCAATAGTGGATCAGGACAGACCGAATGGAGGTGTTTCTTGCTCACCAAGGTGGTTTTTAATAGCAGCTGAAAGTTGACCCCAAGTCTCAACAGCAGCGGAAAAATAACTATTCTTTTCAGCAGAATGCTTATGTCACCTTAACTGATTGACTAAATTGGCTGGAACTGAGACTTATTTTTTCATATAACAGGTGGAACAGTATCCCGTCTCATACATCTGCAGGAAACATGCTTTACAGTACATGGAGTCCTCTCGTACCGCTGGATTGAGACATTCCAATTTTCATGCAATTTCGCTCTTTGATAAGCGGCATCAAGCTGCTGAGACCCTGTAGGAAACCTGTGGAACCTGTAATTAATCTGTCTGGAGCAGGAAAAAAAAATGCAGAGGAGAAAATCTGATGTTGTTTTTCTCGCCCAGTGGCTGAGCGGTCGGCGGTCGGCAGTCGGCGCTCTGCTCGTTTTAATTTTAAAGGTGGCGACGATGAAGCGTATTCACATGGTAGGATCACACCAGTGAGTCAGTCTGACAATTAGTTTCGCTGGTATGAGTGCTAATGCAATGCGTCCTGCCAGCCAAACTCCACTCACATGACTGCGCTGGAGCTCGCTGCGCTCCAACTGAGAAGACAAAAACAGCTGTATTGGGATTTATTAGCTGACCCAAGTGTGACCCTTGTGGTTTCGTGAGAGATTAAAAAAAAACAAACAACTGTTGCAATGATTGAATCCGCCTGTTTGATATGTGAGTTGACTTTTTCTTTTTACACTGTCACACACACAGGCCGATATATTAATGCCCCTTGAGTACATTTAATTCCCCCCCCCCCATCTTTATGCGAAAAGGAGGCTCCCCATTGGTTGCGAAACCCCACCCTCCGCCTCCTTTCCCCTGGTTTCCCGGGCAACCATGTCAGGGTGGAGGAAAAGAGCAAATCATGTGAGGGCAAAGCATCTTTCTGTCTCTCACTCCCTCTCTCTCTCTTCTCTCGTTTGTTCCCTCTCCCGGTGTGTGCGTGTGTGTGTGTGTGTGTGTGTGTGTGTGTGTGTATAAAAGGCTCTCTCCCCATGCTTTCACTTCACTCACAGTTCTCCATTGCATTGCCGAGAGGATAGGTGCGAGAGCGAGGGGAAAAGGGGTGGGGGGGGTTTGACGA
>CAESWR010000115.1:281443-292782 GCA_903171835.1 Mullus surmuletus | reverse complement strand
GGTGTGTTTGTGTGTGTGTGTGTGTGTGTGTGTGTGTGTGTGTGTGTGTGCTCTGCAGCCGCTGTGTTGACTGTATTTGTCTGCGGTTCCTATGGATGCTGAACAACCTTATGTGGGTCCGTAAACACATCAGGTTTGATTGTTAGAAAGGAAACACGCTGATTTTGCCGCTTTAATGAAGATAAATTGTGTTTCCGTGTGTTTTCAGGGCCGGCAGAGGCCTCCAAAGATGTGTAAGTACATCCATCATTTTCTATCTTTTGAGATGATTCGTGGCCTGCGAGTGGCAAACATTCTCATCCTCTCTATCAATTCCTGAATTGACAAACTACCTCACAATATCGCAATATTAGAGGTTTTAGTTGGCTGCAATGTGACTCAACTAGCCTGGAATTGATGGAAAAGTGTTCAGACCTGCCATCAGTTTCAGCACACAGCCGACTGCAGTTATATCAAAGACTATTTTTGGTATTACTCATATGTTTGGGATAAAAAAGAAATTCTTGCATACTTGAAAGAGCAATAGACATTATAGCTTAAATTCTTTTTATGAGGTTTATATGCGGCGTCTCATCAATTCTCATTTGACATTGGTCATATTTGTTCACAATAATCAGCAAACAAAAATAAACAGAACACTTGAAACCTCCTAGTACTTCCTGAGTGAGCAGAGACAAGCAAAGTTGCTTCATATAAAAAATAAAATTTGTTCCACACAATTTTGTGCTGCTTCTCAACATTCAGTCGAATTTTAAGTAGATTTGTTGACAGGCTGAAGTATTGCAAGCATGTGCAGTTAGTGTTTTTTACTGTCCTGAAAATTCTGTTAGGAAAAAAACAGAAAAAGAAAAGTTTGACCACGCAAACAGACTTTGTGAAGGTCTTTTCGGAGCCTTTTGTGGACAAAAATGCGCATCCTTCAGCTCCCTTAAGAGCAGCAATTCAGACTTACTAACATATTTCAAGTGCAGCCCTACAAAGGGCAGGTTGTCCTTTGCAATCTATCGTTAGTTTCTATCAAAGCCGACGGGAGGGGCAACATTTCCAAAGCATTTCCTGGAAACAGTGTTTGTGTGTGTGTGTGTGCATGTGCTCCTCGATAACCATCTGAGCAGCCAGCACAGGACCCACGAGAGCTGAGCGCAGCAGCACAGGACTCGGTTAAGCTAATCACAGCTTCTTAAGGCCGCGCTGTGCAGCAAAACAACAAAACACGGCAGCAGAGGCCTCACCAGACACGCGATGAAGGCAGCGATACACCCCGAAAGTGAAACAAATTTGCCTATTTTTGCCTATGAGGGAGGAAAGGCGGCACACATTGAGCTTCGGGCTGACCTGCACATAAACCAGAAGGAAAACAACAACAATGCAAAACAAACTGGCTGTTTAATCTGATCACCGGCTTCAGGCTGATTCCCACAGGAGGAATTACTGGATTCCAAAAAGTGCTAGGATCCTCTTCACGTCTGATTTTCCCTAACGAAGCCTAACTGTCACTTATAAAGGCTTAAATGTTAGTCGTAAGCAAATATGCCTGATAAAAACATTTAGAAATGACACTAATCGGTTTTTAGAACTACAGAACTTTCACGGTTTCTTTCACAGAACAACAAAAATCATGAATGGTGAAAAATAAAAGAAGGTTCAGGAATTTACAATAGCCCAGACATATTCCTGATGACCCTTCAGCACCCCAAAAAAAAGTCCCATTCAAATATTTCCAAATATTTCCAAATATTTAGCTTAGCTTCTTTTCAGGCCATGCTGTCTACTCATCAAGGACTTGGACTTCATCGTCTTCAATGGATGCCTTGTCCTTATGACTGGTCGTCACGGCAACAAAACCCTGAACATTTCCAATATTCCCGAGCTAAAATTCACATGGAAGTTTCAGGAAACGTTCCCGAAATTTTACCAGAAATGTCCAATCCCTTTGCAAACCTAATGTAAAGCCTCCTACTAGTGTGTGTGTGTGTGTGTGTGTGTGTATGTGTGTGTGTGTGTGCTCCAAAGAGCTGACCTGACCTTCCTCTCTACCAGGACAGAAGATCCCTCGGCAGAAGATGAGAAAAGAAGGTATTCCACCGCATTTGTGCTGGAACATCCTTTAATGTTGATGATTGTTTGGTTAAGATGGCGGAGCGCTCACGCTGATGAGAGTCTGTGCCAACGTAGGGGGAAAGAAAAAGCAGCTTTATCCGCACGGCCTTGCTGCTCGGCGCGGCACTCTGGGACGCATTAATCCTGTTAGCAACACCTGCACTTTTCCGACCGCGACAGGACGGATGGAAAAGACTCCCGTGTTTATCACTTGTGTTTCCGTCCCCTGACAAGCAGAGACGGTTCTGTGTTTGCAGCTTCACTGAACGTGGGCTGAATCACCTTGAACTGTTGGAGGCTTTAATTAAAAGGAGGTTTTATTTCATGCAACTCCTGTAATATCAAGTATGAATAGATATTGTTATAAATTAGTTACTCTATCTGCATGAAGAAATCTCATATTTGTAATTCTGTGACATCAGAATCAGAGTTTACTGTAGTCATCCCCAAAAGGAAATGGCAAATTCCTAACAAAAAAAATGTAACCCTCTTTCCTTCTAATTCCTTTTGAGTCTTTATTATTCCTTAATTTACTATCAT
Organism: Mullus surmuletus; assembly: GCA_903171835.1. Taxonomy (NCBI): domain Eukaryota; kingdom Metazoa; phylum Chordata; class Actinopteri; order Syngnathiformes; family Mullidae; genus Mullus; species Mullus surmuletus. The sequence continues at coordinate 290,142 of CAESWR010000115.1, read as the reverse complement.
ATTTGTGCATCATTATATCGTGAAAAATGTTAATAACTAACTGGTAAGCCTCAGGTTGTTTGCCTACATGCGCATTATAAATAAACCTTGACTTGACATGTATGTAAAAATGATACAGTGATACAAAAAATTATAAAGAAAATCGAAACACATAAATAGAATAAAATAAAATGAAATAAATCGAATCTAAATATAAATACAATTGAATAAATTAAATTGGATAGTGTCATACTCGCACTAAGAATAAACTTGCAGTAGACCAAAAATAAATGGTTATAAATGTATGTAAATGTGGCATTAGTATTTGTAGTGGTTTTATAGGTTCCCAGTAGGACGAGCATATAACTATTCCTTTTTTACTGTATTTATATCGCACGTATCAGAGCTCCTGCCTGCCTGTTGTCACCGCATTCCCACTTACTCTAATTACCCAAAATGCATTGGAGCAATCTAAGTGGCTAATCAGCAGAGCTTTTTAGATGAATAATCAGCATCTAAAAGGCAATCTGAAACAGGATGACGTGCTTCGCCCCTTGTCACGTAGCAAACAGCGCATTAAAACGCCTAAACTCCATTATTATTTCACGTGTGCAAATTGCTGTTTACTTTGATTTATAGCGCTGTGTTTGAATTCCTTTGAATAAAGAATAAATAGATGCCTGCCTCCTCCCTGCTCAGGAACTATGGTGGCGTGTACGTGGGTCTACCAGCAGACCTGACCACCGTCGCTGCCAGCCAGTCCAAGTCCACACGGAAAGGTACAAAGACTCCTTTATTTATTCATTTTCTTCTGGATGGATGGTGGCGGTGTGGGAAAACTACAGGCTATTTCAAGACGCTACCTTTGACATTGATGAGCATCTCGCAGTCACTCACCTCGGGGGGCAGCGTAAGGAGCGATCCCCCCGTGGCCCAGCTGCCCCCCCATGATGCCGCCTGTCGCCCGGAGCCTTGCTTCTTTTATTTGACCTTTATGGTTTGACTGAATGTTAACGAGAGGTGCATCCTCTTCAGCCATTTGGGATTATAATCCCCCCGCTGCATGTTCCCCCCCCTTTATTTATTTTTTTAACAATTCTGTGGCATTTTATTCGCTCTCACACTCCCAATACTCAGTCAATAGGTGTTATATAATCTCTTAAATTGTGAATTGATTTTTTTTTTGTGTCCTTGGGTGCAAAATGTTACTTTCTCGGTGCTTCACTTTTCTGTTTCTCTTCTTGACATTGGCTACTTTTTTCCTTTTACTTCTCTTCCTCCACCTGACACTGTGACCCGTCTCTCTTCAGAAGACTAGCAGCCGCTGAAGGGACCACAACACACAGGTATATCCATTTGAATTTAGTTTAATTTCTACAGGGATGAACTCTCTAAACCGCTAAGCTCATGTAAAACTGGCTGTAAGGTTGGCGGCACAGCGGTGAGCAGCATGTACGGAGAAACACATGATGGAAAGCACAATGTTGCAAAAAGTGTTATTCTGATCTGTAGAGCCAAGGAAGATAAACATATAGCTTTTCCTGATTTTAAACTGCCAGGTAATACTATGAAAATCTTAAGTAAGGTAAAATATCTTGGTCGTGTGATCACAGATCAGTTGATGGACGATGAAGACAGACATTGCACAGAGTAGCACATGCTGCAGATCTTGAATTTGGAAGCACTGGTATAAGTGCCTTAATATATAAACTGGTTGCCAGGTTTGTACCTTTTTAAAAATATATTTTTTTTGTGTGTTTGATTTATGGACCCTGTCCACATAGCAAACCAATCTGGCAACTGCTGGCACTGTCAAGTGGTATGTCAGCTAGATATGGTCCAGGTCTGGAAATGATGGCACTAGTTAGATCAGAGGTGGGCAAACTAAGGTCCGGGGGCCACATGCAGCCGGATGAACTAGCAGAGCCTTCAGAATAATTTCTCCAAAAGCCAAAGGAGCTTTTTTGGAGCTTCATCATCCATCTCTGGTTGGACCAATTTACAGGCTCTTCAAAATATTTTCTCTGTCAATCGTCCATCAAGCACAATTTTTTGTTAAACCGCCCATCCTCATTTTGGGGTCAGTTTCCCGCACCTCCTGGCCGGCCCGTTCATCGAGATCTAAAAGCCAATGTGGGTTAGAGGATGGCATGCCACATGAGGGCCCATTGTGGTTGGGTCCAGAGATGATGGACCAGATCTATCTATCTATCTATCTATCTATCTATCTATCTATCTATCTCTGAAAAATACTTAACAATGTTGGGTTAAAAGCTCTAAAAGGAAGTCGTCTTTATGAATGAAATGTTACATAAATCTGTTTGCAACAACCTTCAGTAGTGTATAGTCCGAGCGGCGCTGAAGTGAATGATAAAAATTATGATACAAAGAATGTATTGTAAAACTAGTGTTCTAGTAATCAAACTCGCTCTTGCTGTAATGAAAACTTTTTGAAGGTCTTGCTCTTGTATTGGACTCAAAGACAGTTTTACTTGTTCTGTCCTCAACTGAGTGGGATTTTTGCCAGGCTTTCACACTCAGCCTTGCTTTCCAAGACAACCAATCACCTCCAATCATTGGTAGATTGATTATTTCCCTCAAACAGCAGCCTCTGCCTTCCTATGAAATATCTTCATCTGATTTCAGTCAACCAAACAACATGCTCTCAGGGTTCTCAGGTCAGGAAAATGACCTGTTTTCCTGAAAATAAACCAAAAAATACCTTTGTTGATTTGTTGCATTCCGCTGCTTCAATAAGAATAATGCATAGGCTGCTTTTGTTGCTGTCAAATGCGTTTTAATTTAAAAAGAACAACCTTTTTGTTCTATTTACGATCATCTTCCTTTGATGTATGTGGTCCTGGTCTTGGTGCCCTGTGTGCGGTCTTGACTATACGTCATTCAGTTAAAACCAGTTTTAGCCACAGTTGATGACTTGCATTACTTAAATTCAATTATTTCGTTTTTTTCTTTTTCAAATGAGTGAATAAATGTCCAAAGAAGCATCACCTCTCGAGCTACCTGATGGTTTCTGCAGCCTGAAAAACACAGACTGACACAAAACAATGGCTTTCTTCTCTGCCTTGACAGGATCCAGCATTCACTTTGAGACACTACCATTGTAAGCGTGTGTGTGTGTGTGCGCGCGCTCCTCATCACACACTGAACAAAGAGGTCGTCTCCACCGAGCACAGATGTGGACGGCCTGCCAGGACTCGGACAGTGGAGCTCTGCATCACTCTTCACTTTGCATAAAACAAAAAAACAAAAAGAAGGAGGGACGGAGAGAGACATGCGGCCACCTCGGGACTGGCAGCAGTGGGCGGCGGTGGCGGCAACAGCAGCAGCAACGGCGGCGGCGGCGGCGGCAGTGAGCATTCTGACAGCCATCTTGGCATCTCCGTCGTGAGACATTGTCTTTTCTCAGGAGGAGACGAGGGAGCCGGCCAACGAGATGACTGTCTGGGACTCACACACACTCCAAACAGGCCTCTGCAATAATAATCACTGCTCACTCTCTCTGAGACGCCATCAAGGATTCATGGGCAGAGAAAGAGACAGCAAGAGAGGTGGGGGGGAGGGGGGGGGTTGTTAATCCATCACACAACGCGCTGTTATTCAGTATGTCTTTGATTTGTCCGGAAGCAACACAGATTTTAATTATCGGATCATCCTGAGTGACATTCGCTCACCTGCTCCCATCACTTATCTGATGATACATCATCGGCATTATGACATCCCTCTCCTCTTTCTCTCTCTCTGGCTCTGACTGCTGGTCTCTCTGCCTATTTTCCTCTCTAAGGGTTGTCAAAAAAAAAGCAGGTGTGTGTCCTCGCAAGACAAAAGAATCTCGTTGTGAGATTGTGTTCTACAATCTCACAGCGAGGCATGACATGCTCAAAATACAATTAAATCGTTGCCACAATATAGCTTTAACATGCACACAAAATACTACTTCATGGCCTTGAAATTCAAATTCATGGCCACGAAATATTAATTTTATAGCCACAAAATACTGATTCATGGCTACAAATTATTAACTCATGGCCACAAAATACTAATTTGTATGCACGTTATAGCTATATTGTGGCCTATCTTGTTACCACACAATGTTCTGTTGTGCTAATATGCCATCAACGCATTTGTGTCTGTAGGAGCTGCAGCCCTAGAGAAGGAGCGCTTGATTTGCTGACCCAGCTGTCCAGGAACGATATTAGTGATTTATTAATATTTTGTGCGTATATTATACCTACTTTGTGGCCACAAAGAAGTATTTCTTTGCGCAAGTTATACTTATTTTGTCGCCACAATGTATGTAGCTATATTGTGGCCACGATTTAATTTCATTTTACCGTGTCATGTCTGAGGCTCTGTAGAGTTCAGAAGAAAATGAGAGAAGGTGAACACACACACATGCACACAAACATTGTCATTTTTTCCTCTCACTCTCCTTTAAACGGCTGTCGTGTTGTTCTGCTCGTTGCTCGCTCAATAGATAAGGCTTGTGTTGTTCTATGTTTTTCTTAAAAGAAAAAGGAAAGGGCGACCCGCTTTCATGTGGCCTTCCTCACACTGCAAAGCTCCTCCTGCGTGATAACAGTGCGTGTGTGTGTGTGATTGTACACAGATACGTGTTGATTAGCTCTGTCGAATGAACCTTAAAAGGACGTTAATTGCACAATAAGCCGTTTGAGTGTAAAAACACTGAATGTTAACGTGGAAGCAGTGCTGAAATACAAGACATTTTGATGTGATTAAACCATCAAGGCAGGTTGACAGGCGTATTCATTATCTGCAATAGAAAAAAATAAGCAAACCCAAGCTGATGCGTCAAAGTGGCGGTCGGGAATAATTCAAATTTAGACCAGCATCATGTTTTTTTTTGTCCTCCGGGTTTGAAATCAGGTCCGGTTTTCACAGATAGGTCATAGGTCAACCAAGACATGGACCAAATGCAGCTGCTTACATTTTTTTTAAAGACAGCAGGATAGATCATAGGTCGAAGGTCATCTTCAAGATGGATTTTTTTTCTCTTTGCTGTTTGACAGCTAAAAAGGTCATTTTAAGAAAATGAGTCATGAATACTGTGTGTAGTTTTCTTGTTTTAAGTCCCACAGCTTAATGTTTCACTCTAAATACACACATTTCTGCAAGCCTTACTTATCGTGTTATCATATTTGTGGGCCGTTTGCTAAATTAAATCTTGGTTATTGTTGATAATGTGAAGAATATGTAGAAAACCACCAGGAGTGCCGTCATCTTTGCCGGGGTCTCATTGGTCCAATATGAAGAATATGTAGAAAACCACCAGCTTTAGCCCATAAACAAATCGGCGTCACAACAGTTTCCCTACTGTAGGAAGCAAAACACACACACACACATTGCAGCTGGGTGGCATTATGGGGCGATCGAGGTCATTCATCAGCACGACACTTGACAGCTCTCTTCTAATGAATGTACACCATCCTCGACGCAACAGAACCCCGGAGGAGGGTGGAAATAGGCCAACTTTACACACTTGAGATTCAAGAGATGCTCTTCCACACTCCACAAAACCTCGGTGTGTGTATGTGTGTATGTTTGAGTGGCTTTGGATCCGCCTCGCCTGACCGGTCGCATTAAAATAGGAACTTCATCACGTCGAATTACACGCTCACTGTTTACCTTTTTTTTTTTTTTTAAGGTGTAATTCCGACACCCAACAGCTGCATCAAATTGAGGCATTTCACGCGTGGTTAGAGGTAGATGACACTGCAGATGAGGGAAAAAAAGCAGTTTATGTACGTGTGATTGATGCGCATTGTGTGAGGGACAAGACAGGACCGAGACTCCCCCGTCCTTCCTTTCCCTCGCGGTCTGTTCCCACTTTTTTTTTCGCTGAGCGGCCGGCTGTACCACATGTCTCTCCCTCTTTTTATTAGCCATGTTTTTGCCCTTTGTGGATGTATGACAAATGCCACCATCTTTGACCAGGTCTCACTGGTCCATCGGGGGTCAAAAGGGGGCAGAATGTGGCTGAAGTTACGTCCTTCACATTAAAGGGAAACTCCAATTTTTTTTCACCCAAGTGTGGCTGTATAAGGTCCTTATACCGCCTGAGTGTAATTACTGCAATATCAGCTCTCTGTTGTCCTCCAGTGTGGTGTAAAAGCTTATTGTTGTGAGAGATATGGAGGCTTTACAGTACGTTGCGGTGAGCAGACGCAGACTAGAAGAGGATTTCAGCCGCCCACAAGCACTCCCATCTCAAACCAATACATCTGTTTGATTGTGCGACATATCAGGGGAATTGTAGGCGCTTCAGATGTTTCAAAAATGCCTGTTTTACTGTTTTTCTCATTCGATTTGGCACATCTTTCTAATCACTCTAAAGTTTTCTACAGAATGTTTGGAAGAGGAAGTAATTCAGACAAAAACCTTTAATTTTCACTTTAAAATCTAGCTTTTGTGTCAGCTGTTTGGCGACCAAAATGAAAAGTTGTCATTGTTTTAGCCAGACTTGATGGTCAAAAATGGAAGTGTGTTTTCTAACACACACACACCATTCTGTATTGTACTATAAAAAAGCAGTCTGCATCTATCTTAAGGCTGTTATATATTTTTATATTTTGTATTATCATGTTACTCTCACCTGACCACTTTTGCCAATTTGGTGTGTGTGACAGAACCACATCCCTGATATATTTACAAATGTAAGTTAGAGGTTTTGCCGGAATTTCATCTTTCTGCAAAAATGCAGTCGAATTTAGTTAGTTTAGTTTTAGAGTTTAGAGAACACGGGGAGAGATTAGAAAAATGTGACAAAATCATTGAGAGAGACAGCAAAATAAGCAACATTGAATTTGAAGTGGGAATTCTTCCAGTGTGTCGCACAATCAAACAGATGTCGTGGTCGGGGACGGAAGCGCTTGTAGGCTGTGAAAAATACGCTTTTAGTCTCCATCTAATCACAACAATGTAAAGCCTCTATCTGTAACAAAGTGCTTCTACGTCACACTGGAGGAGTGCGGAGAGCTGATAGTGCAGTTATTACACTTGTAAAGGGGGTATAAAGACCTTAAACACCCCCACTTGAAAATGAGTGGACTATCCCTTTAACAAGCAGCATGAATGTAACCTGGAATGGCGATGTACTTCAGTGAGATCCTTCAGGTGTCACGTCACGTCAATGTTTAAAGGTAATGGGAACCACTTGAGGTCAAAGCAGCTGAGAATTGTTTTCATTGTTTACACGCCTGCTTACACACTGGAGACAAAAACAAAAACAAGTGGTCATAGAGTGCATTTTTACGCTTTTGCTACGTGATGATTTGAGCTGATGGGTGACGTTCCATGCTAAAAAAAAACCTTCATCCTCTTTTCTGTTCCGTTTCTTTGCCATCTAACAGTTAGCGTCACATTTAGTTTCCATCTTCCATAAATGACCCAAACACTGACTTACATCATCAATGTTGGTGTGACATGACAAGGAATAAAAAAAAGAAATTGAAAAAAAAAATGCTTCTGTGTATTACCCATCACCACCTGATTCAATTATTTATGATTAAAGACTTTTATATTGTCTGCGCACAGTTGTGGTTATTGATTGGGTTTTTTCTTTTCCTCCCTTTTTTTTGGCACTGTATCTGCTTTTTGCAATCGATAATCTGGAGGGATTTGAGGGATTACGCATGTACACGGTTGGTGTTACGGACATCACGTCAGACAAAATCAAGTGAGGATAGCTGAGGAGAACATTTGTCATTATTGAACCGAAGGCCTTTGTGCAGTCCGCCCACGACACGATCAATCACAGCGGCGGGTCGGTAATTGACTGTGTTGGGAGTGGGGGGGGGGGGGGTGGGGGGGGTGGCGAGGAGTTAAGTATGTGCTCTCTCTCATTGCACAGCAGCAGCAGCATCTCTCTGGTGAACTTTCATCAAATTGTACTCCAGTAACAAAGCGGTTGGAAGGTATAAATCACTCATGCTGTACTGACAGAGACACTAATAAGTCACTGAGGGACAGACAGCTGTGGGAAATTACCATAACCAGGCCGGGCATCAAGTGGACTGTATGGGCATTCTTCATTATCCTTATCTTGATATGCGTATCTCACAGATCTTTTATTTATCCAGCAGAGCTCCCTGTCTATGGTGAAGCAGAACACTGTTTGGACACTTGGGAGGTGGATGAATCACAATTATCATCACAAATTCCGTGTGAGAGACCGACGATTCACAATAGTATATAATAGAATAATATAGAATAGAAACTTTATTCAAAATTCAAACGGGACCAGAAAATAATTGTTATTTCCTTATTGATTCACATTCATAAAAATCAGTTTTTGGGGACTCATGTAGGAAATGGTTTTGCCACTCCATAAATGTAATGTCAAATGTGAAATACCAATCATGCAACAAAACCTATATTGGGGAGACAGGAAGGAGCTTAATTACACGCAAGAAAGAACATATAAAAAGGAATGCGAAAGGGAGACAGCACGGAGACAAACCAGATCAATAAAAGGCGAGGACATGACAGAGCAACCTCAAATCGGCCATAACAGACCATTGCAAGAGAGAGAAGACAAGAGAGAGATACCAGAGTCATCGAGATGACAAAAACGCGTCACACCTGTGTGACCTTCTGATGAAGCTTACCATCGAAACATATCAAAATGTGAAAAATATTATCTTTCAAAAGACCAATAAGTTGAGCCTCAAGTTGTTGGTGCC
>CAESWR010000115.1:269827-280646 GCA_903171835.1 Mullus surmuletus | reverse complement strand
TTATCCTTATCTTGATATGCGTATCTCACAGATCTTTTATTTATCCAGCAGAGCTCCCTGTCTATGGTGAAGCAGAACACTGTTTGGACACTTGGGAGGTGGATGAATCACAATTATCATCACAAATTCCATGTGAGAGACCGACGATTCCCAATAGTATATAATAGAATAATATAGAATAGAAACTTCATTCAAAATTCAAACGGGACCAGAAAATAATTGTTATTTCCTCATTGATTCACATTCATAAAAATCTGTTTTTGGGGACTCATGTAGGAAATGGTTTTGCCACTCCATAAATGCAATGTCAAATGTGAAATACCAATCATGCAACAAAACCTGTATTGGGGAGACAGGAAGGAGTTTGATTACACGCAAGAAAGAACATATAAAAAGGAATGCGAAAGGGAGACAGCACGGAGACAAACCAGATCAATAAAAGGTGAGGACATGACAGAACAACCTCAAATCAGCCATAACAGACCATTGCAAGAGAGAGAAGACAAGAGAGAGATACCAGAGTCATCGAGATGACAAAAACGCGTCACACCTGTGTGACCTTCTGATGAAGCTTACCATCGAAACATATCAAAATGTGAAAAATATTATCTTTCAAAAGACCAATAATCGAGCCTCAAGTTGTTGGTGCCTCCAACCAGAACCTGAGCAGGCCACGTTCATAGACATCCAAGAGAAGCTGGTTGCTTCAGACCATAATAAGAACGTCAATACACCACTCAGACTACAGGTATGTGATATTCAGGTTATGATGTCTAAAGTTGGACCAGACATCTGTTTTGACATAATCATGGATGTCTGTGGACAACCAGAAAATACACGTTGAGACAGGAGACAGTCTGAACGTCTATAAGGCGTCTAGATGAAGTTGATGAAGAGATTTCTTCTTCAGGAGGAACAGAACTGACGCCGTAACGATGTCCAGGTTTGACGTACAAAACGTTCATTCTGGCCCATCTGAGGACGTGTTCTGGAGGTTTGGAAATGGTTTTGGAGGTACGGAAACAATAAATACAACAGGAAAAGGAGTAGTTAAATTAAGAAACTCTGGGTTCAATTCTCAAAATTGTTCAACATAAGTAAATTGAAGGTTCAAATGACCTTTTTTCCCCTTGAAAAGTGTCGTAAGAAGTTCCTCCACCAATCCAAAAATGGAAAAACTGTTGGTAAATTTTGGTAAACATTTGTGTTGTGTTTGCAATGTTCTTCATTAGCTGTTGGCTGAAAATTCTTGTTGCTGCCATAAACATGAACAAATTTACGCAGAGTCTCATGCAATCACTCATTGCGCCCAATGAACAAGTGTCATCTATTTAAATACAGGGGAATAAAAACATCTTTGTATGTCATTTTTGTACAAATTGAAGATCAGTTCTTCCTCTTGGTGACTCACGCTAACTCAGATGTGGCTCATCTTAATTTCCTCTCTCTCCTCTTGTCCTCCAGCTGCAAACGCAAAAAAGATTGAGTTAAGATTTTCCCTATGTTGTTTATTACTGTCTGACCACATTAATTGGAATATATGAAAATTGTGAGGAAATGATGGGATAGCTGTCAAAACCACTGACGTGCTTCTAACAAATACAAAAAAAGCCTTTCCACAACATGGTACTATTTTCACTGGTGACGCTGGGCGGCGCTTTGTGCCGGATGTGAGAGCTACGTGATCGAACACACGTCCTTAATCACGTCATCTGAGCAGCTGCTCCTCCGCCGCCACACAGCTGCTCTTCCTCCCGCTGACATGTTTAGTCAACACAGATCTTTTCTTTTTACTAAGCATTTCTATTGTTGGAATTTCAATGTATGGGGCGTTTTTGTGTGCTCACTGTGCGACACTTTCACACCTCTCTCCACCGAGTGGCTCCAGCGCACCAGCCGGTGAGTACATCCCACCCTGGGGTCAAGTGCACCCATGCCCGCCGCCAGCAGATGTCACTGCAGGCCAAAGCGACGGGGAAGAAGCCCTATCACTGCTGTTTTTGTCGTTCTGTGAAGAGCGAGAAGCCTATGCCTCTCTCACGCCTCCCCGTGGGGCCTCTGCAACAACTCACATTGTGATTACATTAAAAAAAGGTTGGAATCAGCCAACAACAGCCAGAGGGTTTCACTAATCTCTGGCGCCGGAGTCACTAATCTAGCCCAATAACTCTAACTGGGTGTTAATCACTGTTTTGGTGGAAAAAAAAATCCCATGCCAGCTTCTCCATGGAAGTTGGACCACTCAGAAGACCCGGGAGCTCAGAGTGAAGAGGTCACGGCCAGTGTCTCAATCTTGCGCGAGGCATTATGGATTACATAAATACGACGCGGAAACATAAAAACAGGTGCCTTGCGTGGGCAGAAAATCTGGCTACTTCCCCGAGCCCCTAAACAGGAAGAACGGGATGCTGCCAAGAGAGTTTAGCAAACTATTCACAGGCACATCCCCTACTTTCATTAATTGTTTTTTAAGAATCTAGTTGCATGCCTTCAAATTCAATGTTCCCTTCTGGCTGGAGGAGCCGACAGAAAAGATTCTTTGGCGGACTGGCGATCAAATTCGGGATATCATTTTGCAGACGGTGCCAACGTGCCTCCAACTCTTCCACTTTGTTGAGAGCTCCGTTTCACCGCCTCCGGTCACCACAGAGCGGTTCCTCATCTGGATCACTGTCATGTGAAATTAACATGACCAATGAGGCTGATAAATATCATACGCTCTCTCTCTGTCCTCCTTATGCAATCTCATCGCTGTAACAAAGCGGTGATGTAAGAATTCGTGATGCGCATGCCCTGCGTCCGTGGCCTTGCGCGGCGCAGGCTTCGCAGACCGTGGCGAATCGACAGCACAGTGCTCTTGTGTTCTCAAAGCGTGTCAGACTCGATGTCAAGGCCTCCTTCCTCGGCAGACTCGCCGCTGCCGCTCAGGTTCAACTCAGCCGGCCTGAAAGAGTCGGGCGATAGATACACTCGTCCCGTTGAACCGAGTTTGACGCGTAACGCCAGGTCGGTTAGTCCAGTAGGTGCTCTTCCACTTTGGCCAGGACCAGAATGTGGCACCCGGGACCCGGCGGGGGAGGGTTCGGGGGGGCGGAGGCGGGGAGCCCCCGTCGGCTGTGGCGGCTCGGCTTTGCTGCGCATGTGCTTTCAATTAGAGACAAAGGAGAGGCGGTCCTGTGCAGCATGTGGTTCCATTTAGAGCAGGTGAAACAATGTAGGAAAATAGATCCGTCATCCGTCGCATTCCAGAGGCCAGTGAGAAACAGCGCTAAATCATAGCAAAGCTAATCCTGAGAGGAACGGGCGGGGCGGCGGCGCTTCGAGGGTCTTGTCGGCATCTTCAACCGGCGGCCTGTTCTCCTTGGTGCAGTGCTTCAAAGCATTGCAACCACCTGAGAGATACATCTAGAGTGAGTGCATCAGATGTTCTATCACCACTTGGTTTTATGGAAGTTTTGAGAACACTCTTTGTTCTCATGTTCTCGGAAAAAACAGATATTTACGACCTGTTGACCTCTTTTCCTACTGTGCTACCATTAACATTTGCATGCTGTGTGAAAGGCTTCCTTCAGTACAACCATCACATCCTGATTTGATCAATGAGTATGGACCATGGGAATTGGACATTGCCTTGACATTTTTTCTTCTGCCAGAGCACTTTTCTAAGCCTCAAACACACTGATACTTTGGGCAGTCCTGAACAAAAGATCACAGAATTATGTATTATCTTTAGTCAAAACCCACAACCCACACAATTATAATTAAAATAATGAGTAAAATATCATAATGTCATCACGCCAGACATGACCAACAACAAAACCAGCTCTTGGCAAAGGCCATACAGGCAGTTGCTTAGGGCGCCACCTTGCTGAATTAAAACAATAAACAAAATGAAATACATAATAGTGACAGCTCGCCCCTCCCTTGTGCTCGTTACTGGGAATACAAAAGAGAACAAATAAACAAAAAATGAACAACCACCCCCATCAAACCTGTACTGCTTCAAATAATGCTTAAGAGGAGGGTGGGATGAGTTATCAGTGCCCATCTCAGGCAGAGGCTCCCGTTGAGGGACACCAACAGCAAAGTCATGTTTGCCATATTAATATAAAACTTTGAGGTGTGTCATATCGCTGTTGTCCATTCATGTCTGTTGTGTGCATGTGGAGGGGTGAGGGGTGGTGGGGGGACAGATGTGCTCCCTTGGGCACCAAAATTGAGCATCAGTTAGGTCAGTCAGGTTATGTTAGGCCACCTAGTCAAGCTAGCTGTCATCCACACGCTCCCTGCATTCGGGCATTCACTGTAGGCGCATGGAAGGGCAAGGAGGTCTGACTAACCTAGTCCCTCCACTAGGGCTTCTGGAAGACCCTGCCCACCATTTTCATGAGGGTTTTTGGAAAGGCAAGAAGGTTCCACTAAACTGCCACCTCCATCGGGCTTGTTGAAGGGCAGGGGGGATCCCGCTAATCTGCCACCACTTCCACTAGGGCTTGTGGAAGTGAATGGAGGTCCTGCTAACCACCTCCACTAGGGCTTGTGGAAGGACAGGGGGTCCTGCTATCTTAGCACTTCCCTAAGACTTGTGGAAGGTCAGGGGGGGCCCGCCAACCTACCACTTCCCTCGGACTTGTGGAAGGTAAGGGGGGTCCCACCAACCTATCACTCCCATTAGGACTTGTGGAAGGGCAGGGGGGTCCCGCTATCTTGTCACTTCCACTAGGGATTGTGAAAGGGCAAGGAGGTCCTGCCAACCTACCACTTCCACTAGGTCTTTTGGAAGGGCAGGGAGGTCCCGCCAACCTACCACTTCCACTAGGGTTTGTGGAGGGGCAGGGTGGTCCTGCTACCCTACCGCAACTTCCACTAGGGCTTGTGGAAGGGCAGGGGACCCAAGACAGAGCCATACCGCCAAAACAAAATTACATATTAAGCAGATGCCGAGAATAAAGTGGTTTTGGCTAAAGTGATCCTGACAGAAACAGTCATTGAAATCAGCACTGTTAGCGTGCTAGCATGTAGGTCAAGACAGTAGCAAAACAAGCTAACATTCCTGCAGACTGTCAGCTCATATTTTTGTCCCGAACAAGGATCCCACAGCCTCTTTGTTGAACACCTGAGGAAATATTTGATATGATTCGAAGCCAGACGAGGTTGCGGGACCCGGCGTTGTGTCGCCAGAAAGGAATGTTATTGAGCGGCGTACAGCGAGCGAGCGGGTCAGCAGCTGATTCCATCCCGACCCCTCTCTGACTCGGCGTGCCCTTCATGCGAGCCCCTGGAAGGTTTCCCTCCTTTTCGCCATGTGGTAATAGTCAGTACATGCGGCCACTCGACACTGTTGGAAAGAATGTGGGTTAATATAGCAAGTGGGATCTGGACATCACACTCTCATTTGCCTTTTATAGCCCATAGGAGCAAAGGCATAGCGTGTGCTCCAAGCCGTAAATCAGAGGATGTTTGGCGTCCCACTAGCTTACAGCAGGGGGGCTTTAGGCCTCAGTTCGGGCCACGGACCAGCAGCACCCTGTAAAGCTCTCACGTGCAGAATGAAAGGGAGGGAAGATAAAAGAAAACGAGACATATTTTTAGCTTTGGGCCGGAGCCCGAGGAGTGTCATCTGGATTCGGGGCTAACAAGGACGTGTATGAGTGATTACTTCACTGCTCGTGCTGTTTCGGGGGAAGATTTCTTTTTCTTTTTTTCTTCTTTCCTGTGTGCTTCCGCCAGTGCCCTCATTATGGGGAATGAAAAAAAGGTAAAGAATCCAGGGTGGTGTTAGGAGGCGCATGCCAAAAACGATCCAATCACACTGTAGACGAAAAAAAAATCTGGCACACATTTTTCCGTCATGTGCACGATATCTTCCGTCTCCACCTCCCACTTTTAAATTCCAAGATCTGGTCCAAGCCTTTTTTTTTTTCTTCTTCTCTCGTGTATCAAATACAGAAATTAAAGCTGACGTTCATTTCTTCTCCTGTGCTTCTCAGGCAAATGGGCAGGACGAGAAGGTAGATTTATCTGTTTGTTTTGACTATATCCACAAATCTGGCAATTTAGCGGAATTCCATATCATTATGGGAAGATGGTGGAAATGGAGAAGCGGTCGGAGTTCATCAAGTTTTCTCAATGGCACTGCAAGTTTGATTGCTGGGTGTAGTTAATATCAGGAAACAGAAGATTACAGTCTTTTAGCTTTATGCCCCGGGACTGATTATACCAACTCTCTTTTCGGTAACTTGCCCCCACCCTCACCTCCCTCTGTCTCAATTGAGAGTTTTAAAATGCTGTGCTATAAGGTCAGTTCAACAAAATTCAAGTCATGCAGTTTTATTTGCTTGTGTTTAATGGAGGTGAATGTCGGGGGGTACAATCAGAGAGAGGTTTCACGGGAAATCACAGTTATTCACTCGACGCAGTGCGCACAAAGGGCAAAGTTAAGGAGATGTGTGAGGGGTCTCGATGGAGGGAGGGAGTTAATATGAGAGATTATCAGTCTGGCCCGCCGGTGTGCGATGGTGTTGCTAAAGAGAAATGGCTGCGGTGGGAAATTTCTTTACAAGCAGGGAGGGGGAGGAAGTAGGTAAGTGAGGCAATCAGTGGAAATAAGTCAAATGAGGGTGAAGAAAGTGTTTTTATGGACATTTTATGTGGCTTTATGTGGTTTGTGGTGCAAAAAATGCCATTGTCATTGGCCAGCTTTGTGTTTGCATGCTTTCCTTTGTGTGTTTTTCCAACTGCTTCTAGATGGAGACATCTCAGTGGAACCTGGTGAAAATCGAACAGCGAGGAGACATGAGTGATTCCTCTTTAGCTTGTAGTTACTATTTGCTTGAGAGGATCATTCGTTCCGCACACAACTGCATTTCATCATCACCATCCTGGATTTATGTCATATGTATATGTGTCTGTGTGTGTGTGTGTGTGTGTGTGTGTGTGTGTGTGTGTGTGTGTGTGTGAGCAGGATGACGTGATCCGGGTCGTCTTTCGGCAACAGCTTGTCTTAGGATAAACAGAAAAATATGTTGTTGTTTTTTTTAAAGAAATGTGGGTAAACCAACACTTTAATTCGAGTAGCATCAGGACTGCAAGGGTCTTTCCCCACAGCTTTAAAGGGATAGTTCAGCTTTTTTTGACATGAAGTTGGTATGACATCCTCACCATCAGTGTCATGCATCAACAGTGACTTTTCCCCCCCTGCGTCCAGTGGCCGGAGTTCCGGCCCCGTTGTGTTGCAGAAAGTAGTTCCATCTGGTTGCTGGGGTCACACAAATGAAGCGCTTTGCTCCAAAAAACAACATGCGTTCAAAGTAGTAATCCATTTCAATCACAAATTCGTATCACTGCGCGCACCATCATCAGCTGTTTGACGGCGTTTACATGCTCGGAAGAAGACGCATCACAGCGGTCTCCTTCCGCCTCCTTCCTCCTTCAGCTGATGGAAAGGTGCGTGCAGTTATACAGAGGGAGGGAAAATAGTGCCAGGTGATTGACTTTCTAATGCAAATGGATTACTCTTTTGTTTTTTGGAGCAAAACGCTTTATCCGTGTGACCCCAACAACTAGACGGAACTACTTTCTGCAACACTGAAACCGGGCCGAACCTCCGCTCATGGGACGCAGTGGGGGAAAAGTACAACTCATACAACTTCATGTCAAAAAATCCAAACTATCCCTTTAAGGCGGATGGACCCCTTGCAGCTGGTCAGAGCCCGCCGGCCTCTCAGCACAGGAAGTCCTCCAAAACGAATGACCCTTAATTATTACAATAGACCAGCGCTCCCTCTCCACCCTAACCTTTTTTTCCCCCCTCCGTGTCCCTCAGCTGTCCAGAGGGGGGGTGCAAGGGGAGGGGTGTGTGTGTTGTGGAGCCCCATTAAGAAACTAATGGAGTGTATGCTACAATCAGATAGCAGGTGAACCCACAATCAGAGGAGCGCCCGTAGCCTTCGGGTACAATTGCCTCTCACCCGACAATTAACCCGCCCATAAATCATTCCACAGCTGTGCCGTCGCATGGGGTCCGTCACCCCCGGCAACCCCGCGCTCCCAGATAGGGGTCGATGAGAGAGGGGATAGCACCCAGAGGTTGGGGTTACAGATGCAGGCGTTTGAAGTCTGAGATGTTATGGTTGGCGTCGGAGGGGGAGGGACCCCCTGGAGAGGGTGTTTAGGGTTCGGGGGGGATGAGAGACTGGAACGGTGTTTTAGATTAGGCTTCTAATCCCTCTAATGAAGGCCGACTTCGGCGCGGCGTTGTTGTGTAAACTGTCGCTGGTAATGCGGGTGCGGCAGCGACGGATCCAGCTCCTTGTCTTTCATCAGCAGACACACACACGCTCACACACACACGCCGCAACAGCTAATCAAGTCAAGCTGATGGGGGAGAACGGTGGCAGAACACGCACACATGCAATTAGCAGGCGGTGTTTAATGTGTCGAGCAAATGTTCGGGGAGAAGGAGAAGTCGGAGAGAATATGCTTTTGTTCCCGCTCGCAGAATCAATTTTCCGTTTGCGGCCCCTCCAAGTGTTCGCTTCCTATTTCCTGAATGTTCCTTGATATGGGTTTAACCGCCATCGGATCAACATCCTCTCGCCGAGATGCCATGATTAGACGAGCCCCATCAGCCTGATGGTTGGCTAATGGACCCGCTCCAATCAGGGCCTGTTTAGGTTCCGTCTCAGATCTGCAGATAAAATGTTTCCGGCGTTCAATCAAACGGTAATAATGCGGCAAAACCTATGGATTTTCTTTATTCTTTCTTTCTTTTTTTGACAAAATAATCACCATTAATCAATGCTTCATCTTACATGCTATGGATATCTGGACCATTTAGAGCCCATGAAAATAAACCCATGACTCAAATTACAAAGACTCTCTTGTGAGTGCGGCTCTGGGTTGCACTCAGACGTCTCTTAAACATTTCTACCACTGGCATCTGCGTGAATTATTTATCAAATGTCTCGTTTTTGAGATGTCTTCCTCAAGGCACTGAGGGATTCTGTTTGAAAAATTCAACACTGTCACCCAAAAACCCTCTCACCCAAACATGGCTGTCATCGCATGTTAGTCGTGCGAGTTCCGTTTCTAATATAAAAACCGACATTGTTTACTTCATCTTGCTAACTCTCCACTTCTTGTTTTGCAAATTGCCATGTGCTAAAGCGTTATGGCCGCTGGCTGTCAATCAAAGGGATAGTTTGAATCTGGTAGCAGAGACTTTGTCGCCACATCCTGGTGAGTTAAGAGACAAACAAATTGGTGTCCCACTCACCAGAAATACCGCTCGGCAGTGCTGTTAGTGGTCGCAAATTCCAAAGGGCATCATTACCGTTTTCAAAATAGTCTCCATCCTGTTTGACTCGTTTTCCGCATGACTGAAATGTTTGGACACACTGACTCATTCGGAGGGTTTTTCCCAATTTGGAGACATTTTAACGTGATGCAGCCGTGAGTTCATCAAAACAATGACATATTTGGATATCTGTCGACTCCTCGTGTGTGACTGCATCATGTCACCGCTTGGGAAATTCCAAGGTGTCTTTTTTTGTGTCTGATATTAAGCTTGTATTAACATTTAAAATAGCTATAATTAGTTGGTTCCTGGCGACTGAGCAAATCGGCCATTTAATTCAAAAAGTGTCACGCTCGCAGAAAATTATCACCTGTTCCCTTCAGCTCGGAGGAGATTTGCATAATTTCTCCCTCGCAGCATTTGGTGTTTTAGATGACTTTCACTCCTGCTGTGTCGAGGACAGAAGCGTTTTAATGGAGGGAGCTTTCGAGTGTTTGACACTTTTGAGGGCCGGAAGCTGCAGGTGGATGAATACCTGGCTGGTTAAGAGATGTGGCTTTGAGATGCCAGTGGAGCTGAAGGATGAAGACTCATTTGCATTCATTAGAAACTTTTGTTGGGAGGCCAATTTATTATAGTGTTGTCGTACTCAGGATCTGTCTTGGTCTTCAAGGGATAGTTCAGATTTTTTGACATGAAGTTGTATGAGATCCTCTACATCAGTGCTTTGCATCAGCAGTGACTTTCCCCCACTGCGTCCAGTGAGCGGAGTCGGCCCCGTTTCACAGTTGCAGAAAGTAGTTCCGTCTAGTTACTGGGGTCACACGGATAAAACGTTTTGCTGCAAAGAGCAACATGCGTTCAAAATAGTAATCCATTTGCATCACAAGTTATTGGCTGCAAAAAAGTCCGACCTCACAATCACCCGGCACTATTTTCCCTCCGTTTGTATCACAGCGGGCATCATCATCAGCTGTTTCACAGGGTTTACATGCTCGGAAGGAGACCGCTTGCAGCATGTCTTCTCTCGCGTTGCAGTGGTCTCCTTCCACCTCCTACAGCTGATGGAAAGGTGTGGGCAGTGATACGAAGGGAGGGAAAATAGTACCGGGTGATTGCGAGGTCGGACTTTTTTGCGGCAAAGAATTCATCATGCAAATGAATTCATGTCAAACTTCATGTCAAAAAATGCAAACTATCCCTTTAAGAGCAGTCTCAGGACCTCTTTTTGGTGGTCTTGCACCCAAAAGGCCTTTTTACTCAGCCTTTTCTACGCCTGAGTGGACTCTGGATTTGGTATCCAGAGCGGTGAGGACCATCACTTCCAGGCTTTTAGACCACAACAACCAATCACTTCCAATCATTGACAGATTGATTGTTTCCCCCAAGTTGCAGCCTCAGCCTTCTTATTCAATGTGTTCATGTGATTTCAGTCAACTTAGAAGCCACATTCACCTGACAAATCCACATCTGATTTAGTTGCTATGGAAACAAAAAAGCCTCAAATGCTTGAAATAAGGG
>CAESWR010000115.1:255992-266929 GCA_903171835.1 Mullus surmuletus | reverse complement strand
CACCTGTCGGGGCACGTCGCTGTACAGTGTTTATGTGAGTGTGTGTGAGTGTGTGTGTGTGTGTGTGTGTGTGTGTTATGGCTGATAATCATCGACACCTGCGACGCACAGGCCTGAGAGTGACGGCTGCGGTCGACGGCGAGCGATTACAAGCGCTAATGTTGACAGTGAGTGAGATTACACGACCGTCTTTCCGTGGAGCCATTTTGCACGAGTCACTTCAGGTGTTCGTTCCCCACTTTTCATTTTTTTCCGCTCACAACTCGAACCGATGCGGGCGAACACAAAAGCTCCAACAGCACGGAGTGAAAACGTTTAGTTGGAGTGGATCGCGTTTTGGCCCTTCAACGTCAGCGAATAATTAATGTTTCAAGCTTCATCTCTTGCGCGGCGAATCGGTTTATTACACATTTCAAATCGAAGCTTTTTGAATGAGATCAGTGTGTGTGTGTGTGTGTGAGCCGCTCGCAGTGTGACCGCAGTAAAAGGGTTTATTCAAAGCTTTTTATGATGCTAATATGAGACAAATCAAGTGATTATCTTCAAAGGTTTGGGCTCTTTTGAGCACAGACTCTCCCCTGTTGTTTCCGTCAGCAGCGCGGCGCGTAATGAAAACAGGGAGTTTTGTGCTAAAAAAACAGTAACTTTGATAGATTTCCTTTTGATTGGAGTTGATGGCCGAAGCCTCGTGTTGGCTTCATAAAAACTTCTGAATGCACGTAAACGGGACATCAAATTAACCCTATGTTCGCATTTTCAATGTCAGCTCGGCAGGGATCTTTAAAACGTTTGAATTAAGTTAGTTTGAAAAGTTAAGCTAACAAATTTAAGATGGCATTAAAAAGGCTGCAATATTATTTTAAAGCAACGTTTTGGACTTTGGCCTCCCACTGTGGTGGAACCGAAAAAACGGTACTATCAGCATTTGGGTTTTTTTTACAGGAAAAAGATGACAGCAAGTTTATCAAAGCTTCAGTTCAGTAAATGTCTATAAATCACATTATTTCATGTGTGTGTTATCTGATTGACATTAGATATGTGAGATTAAATGGAAATGTACAGCATCTGTACAGTTACATCAGGTGCTCAAAAAATCTCTATTTTAATTTCTTCATTATTGTTTTGAAACTTTCTGTAAACTGGTAATTGTCCTGATTTTGTTTTCAGCATGAATATAATTTCTTTTAATAATAAATAAATGGACAATGAAAATAATGTTTTTACATGATCTTATGTCACATTCTCAACTTTTTTTGTGAGGCTGTCATTATTGATTTACTCGTCTCTGTACTTTCTATTGTTCCTAAGCGTTCCAGAAAGATGTTTTCAAGTCCAATTTCTAGGAGCTTGGATGAAAAAGAAAAGAGAAGGCCTCACATTACATCACCGTCCTTTGAAACCTTTCCATGTAAATCATCAATCTCTGGACCAAAACTCATCTTTCTTCCTCCTCCGGCCTGAGAGCAGTATCAGCTATCAGCTATCAGCTAACGCCGCAAAAACCTAAAGCCGGCTTCTGCTGACAAGATGTGCATGTCAGATGTTTTTGACAAGATGCTGAAAAAGGTTAAGAGGTCAAGACCAGAGACGAAAACCCCCCCTCTGAGCGCGCACCTCTGTGGGACAGAACAGGGGAGGACGCCGGAGGCTTTTCTTTGAAAGCCTTCACACATTCTTACTCCCGTCAATCTGTACTTTCCCTCCACAGCTTTTCTTCTCCTTCCTCTTCTCCTGCTCTTGACTTTATCTTCCTCGCTCCCTCTTCGCGCCGCCTGCCAGACTCATAAGTTGAACATGGTGTAGATTCAACATAAATCCGACCTCAGCACTAACATACATGCTTACGGGGGTGGAACCGGGGGGAGAAAGGGGGGAGATTTTGGCTCTCACTTCCAGAATGAATCTCGTGATTAAGCAACTGCTCTGGATGCCTTTGCAGAACTTCAGATCTCCTTCTCCTCGTCCTTCCTTCAGAGTTCTCCGTCACTCCTGAGCACAACTGCTGGTGATTTATGTCCTACCTCTGCAAAGACAAAGGCAGCACAGAGCCCGAGAGGTGAAAGGCTACTCCTTGTACACACACAGAGGTATGCAACACTGAAGCCACCCCCCCCCCCCCCCCCGGTAGCCCCCACCGCTCGATTAGCCCTGTTCTGCAGAAAGGCCCTGCTCCATATATCATCCGTGCACCACCTCGAAAGTAGGTCAATAAAAGTTGTGGCTCCAAATGCGCAGAAACCAAAAAGAGGACAAAGTCTCCAAGTGTGTAATGGGCCGGCGAGCGTGACTCGGCCTTGAGTGGCATGAATATTTATATCAGGCTTCCTTGTGGTGGTGGGGGGGGCGGGGGGGCAGAAGGAGCAGAAGGGGTTTGTTGCGGTGTTGTTTTTATTGCTTGGCAGTTCACTTAGAAATTTGGAACAAAGTAAGTTCCAGTTTGGTGTCCACCAGAGTCGTAGAAAGTGAATCTGATCAGGATTTGTTCAAACTTCTCCCTGTGTTTATTTGTAGTTCTAAGTATTTATAGTTCATCTGGATGGCGCTCGCATTCCTTTTTCTGTGTGGTCATTGGTTGTGATTCCACCTCAAGATGTTCGTTTTTTTTGCCTAATTCTAGTAACTTCAGTGCTCCAGTGCCGTCAACTATCACGAATCAGTCGAGGCAGATTGTGGTTCTTCTCCGAGGTTTCTTCTGTTAATGGGAGTTTTTTCTTGCTTCTGGCGGATTTGTCGGGTCTGTGTAAAAGTACGAGTAAATGTAAATATTTAGAGGAGCGTAATCCAGACTTATCTCAGAGATAACTGCTGTTATGATTTGACTCTATCATAAATAACATGTAATCGCACCGAAGCCGCATAGTTCAAACCTGTCGAGCCGGCGCTGTCAGCTCGTATTCAAAACAACCCAAATTGAGGCTGGCATGAACTCAAACTCGGGCTTGACCTACTTGAGACTTAGTACCCCACAGACCCCGCTTCCGACGGAAAAATATTGGGTTTCTATCAGGTACATATCAGGGGAAACTAGAAATAGGCAGATTTATGAAAGAGGAACATCTGTCATATTATGTAATGGATAGGCACTGTTTTACGCAATGTATGGTCATTTGTTGTCTGGAGACGAGCCTGAGGGGTCATTAGATGAACACCAGAAGGAATTCAAAGTAAGAACGAATATACATCAAGTTTTTTCTTTTCTTTGTTGCCTTGTCAACTGATCTGTCCAATATAAATACAAAGAGAACAGCGCTGGAGTTGAACTCTTATCTCAAGGACTCTGACAGACCCAAGACTTGTCTCGAATGCCACGAGACTTGAAATGGACCCAAGATCCGATCAATACTGGAGGCAGCAGGCGAAAAAAAAGAAAAGAAGTTTATGTCGAACCATAAATCACCCTCTGCTGTACAGTGCGGCTACTGTAATACTCTCTCACAGATGTGCCGAGGCAGCTCCTTTTGGCCTTTGCCGACTGTTTCAAGCAGCGCGGTGGAGCTCGGTTCAAAGCCGAGCAGCCTGGGCGGAGGAAGGAATGCGGCATCAGCTCTCACATGTCTGAAGGTCCACGGGAATCCGATGCTTTGGAAAGGAGAAATTAAAACAACAACAAAAAAAAAAAAACAAGGGGGGGATGAAAGAGGAGAGAACATTGGAACGGCATGGGGAAGCCGAGAGAGGGAAGTCCTGTGCTGAGACGTCGCACCGCGCATTCCTGTGAAATGAAGGCCGAGCAGGAGCGTCGGCCTCACACAGGGAGAGCTGTCAATCTGTTGTTCTTTGGCAGCCGCTGGAGGACGCATGAGTAGATGTGTCTGCTTCCACTAAAACAAAAAGCTACAAGCTCGATTACGCCGCCCCCGCTTCCTCCTGGCGAGTCAGCCTTCGCATCAGAATGAAAATGACAGTGAAACAGATTGATAAAGAGGGAGATGCGCAGCGAGAACATCCCTGGGGTGGGAAGAAGAATGGCCAATTTGTGGAACTCGTGATGTTAAGTGTCGACAAGGTGAAAAACACGACTTTTGCAGAGGCCATCTTCCTCTTGTTCCTTGTTTTAGGCTCAACCGCGATTGGCGCTCCCCAATGCGGCAGGGAAGAGCAGAGGAAAGGTGGAGGGAAGGAGGGGCGGGGGGCATGAAAGTCCCGTTGGGCTTTGTTTTTGAAAACACACATCATCTTCCATCTGGCCCTCATTGAACAGAGAAACCTGAGTATCATCCCAGTTATGCAACTGAGTTAAACCAGCTTAGACCTCCGTGTTGGAGCTTCACCAGGAGCATCGTTTATATGAGGTGATCATCATCGGGGGGGTGAGGGGTGTGGAGAATCCTTTTCGGCGACACGGGGAAAGATTTAGAGCCGGGATCGGTCCTGTGGGTGAGCTAGGTCAACAGCGTGAACTTGTGGGTCTTGAACCCGTTGACGCGGGCACAGGGCCTTAAATTTTGGGTGAAAGCCTTTGGGGGTTTCTGGGTCAGAGAAAGCGTTTGGAAACCAACTTCCCAAACCACCGCACCATGTTGGGACGCCGCTCCACAGGCCACAGAAGAGGCCGTGGCGTTTCTGGGGTCCGATGCGAGCTCTTTCTTAGTGGCAGCAGGTTTATTGTTCTAGTGAAAGGGGAGAGGATTGATGCCTATAGGTAGCAGGGGCGAAAACCGTGTGCGGCCCAAATGTCTGGAATGCATTACATATCCGTCTCCCAGTCGAAAAATACCTCACCTCACAACATTGCACTCCCCATGTGGTCCGGCTCGCTACACGGGCCTCATGTTACAGAGGGATCAAGGAATCGCACGCTAACCAGCGGTGGAGAGCAACGGTCCCCCAGTTCCGACCTTTTTGAGAGTTAAAATAAGTAGGAAACATTTTCAGCACGGATGGAATGTTTCTCCTCTGGCTGGATAAACTCAATGACCCATGGTGCAAATGAAATATTTCCTCCATTTTTATCACAAGAAACAAAAGAAAGCATCAATCAGTTTGTTTCTAGTGGATTTCTGTTGCTGCCATGAAAAGGGATCGAGTCTGATTTTGTGAATGAGTGCATGTGAGTGATGTGTCGGCCTTTCGTATAATTGTTAATAATAAACAGTTTTCCTACATTATATTTTTTTTACTAATGTCTGCCGTGACCCTGAATATTCCAAATAAAGTGTGTCCCAGACAGATCAGTAATATTGTGAAATTTCTATTTGATTTGGACTTCCTGCCAAGTCTCTAACCTCTTTACCTCCTTAAGATTGAATTATGCACATAATTTTAGCTACAGCGGCCGTGTGGGAGCTCGCCGGGTACATTAGCAAGTTAATGTTGTGTTAGCTAATGTTATTTGCAAGTATTTCGGGCGAAGAAATGACGTGGGGAAATAATGTGACTCAACATTTCATACATTAAATCTTGTCTGATAATATTCTCTGGCAATAGTGGTCTCTTCACATGATCACATGCTAATTCAGGACATCGTCTGACAACTTACTGCTTTGTCTCTGAGACCACAGAGTAGAGTGTAGAGTGTCCCAGGTATATGAAAGCATGAAGCCCCCCTTGTCCCTGTTCATGGCCCTCTCGGCATGTCTCCTCATCTCCATCGTCTCGGCGGAGCGGTCGGCGGTCTTTTAAGTATTAAAAGTACTGTGTAGGTACCTGTCTGTGCTGCCCTTCTCTATGCAACTGGCTTGTGAAACCTGCTCAGAAAAAAAAAAAAAGAATTCTTAGACATATTTAAACTTTTTAAAAACTATACTTTCTCTGGTAACTAGTTGCTTTTATAGTGGAGTAATTCAGTTACTAACTAAGTTACTTTTTTCGAGAAGTAACTGATAACCATAAATAATTACTTCTGTAAAATTACTTCAGGCACTCACACCGCGTCGCCTCAACTACCGCCAATGTGTGTTGCTAGCATAACGTACTAGCTAGCAAGAAAATCGGGTAATACGTGACATTTATATAGTATTTTATCGCAGACACTCAAAGATCTTCACTTCAAGTACCACCAATGTGTGTTGCTGGCAACTAGCATAACGTACTAGCTAGTAAAACCTGTTTAAAACGTTTTATTTACATATCTATATAATTTATTTATATATTTTATTTTTGTTATGCAAACATTGCTCTGTCATCCTTACACAAGAGGCCCGGTTATGAGCAGTGTTCACAAGGAAGCATGACATTTTCGCTTTTCATGCTTAAAACACCATTTTACAACCAAAGGTAAAGCAAAGTGTTGCCTCTTTACTGCACTGAGTGGTTCAAACAAAATATCACCGGTCGGGAGCAGGCGATAAAAACGCATTTCAGATAAAAGGGGGAAAGTTTCTGATTTATCCCTCATACATTTCCCATTCGAGTGTAACGCTGCTGCCGGTGGTTGGAGGCAGCGCAGCGCCGAGCAACAGCTGTATGCCAGCTGTGAGCGGCTCTGTGATAAGGAAGGAGGATGTTTTGGAGAGCTACCTGGCCACGGGCATTCTCCATCTCCACTGGCATTTCTGGAATCCCTTTGTACGCGAGCACTCCATCTGAAGCCAGTAAAGCCGTCCCATTGCCTTTCTTCTTCAGATTTTACGGCGGTTGTGTCAGAAGCGGGTTAAAAACTTCCAGCTACAAGGGCCCGGTGATCTGCATTGTTGGACTGACCTCCGTTGCTTCTCATTCTGCCGCTTGCACGTGCAAGCTTAGTCGTCTTTTCCGACCATCTCCGGAGCTTGATTTTAGGAATACTGTAGAAAAACACACACGTGCTTTAACGCTGAGCCCCATCTGTGTAATGTATAGGCTCATTCTAATCCAAACACCCTCTCCATGGCTCAGCCGGTGCTCGCATTGAGGGCAAATCCATTCTTCAAAACATGGGGCCCAGCGTGATCTAAAGCCTACCAGCCTCTTTTGATTTATTATTATGGGGGTGATTGAGCCTAAACACACGGGCGCTCGCAAACATGGACGCACGCAGTAACCACACTCCCAGAATGCAGCTGCACACACGGCATGTCAGAGGAGGCCTCAAATGAATTGGTCAATTGTTGGCAATCATGGGATCTATATTTTCCCCAAAGCGCCAACAATCTGGCTCACATTAGGCTGTCCGGGGATGAGGGGGAAAAAAACAAAACAAGGGGGAGCCCTAAATTTCAGAGGGACGTTTACCTTGACGTCCAAGAGAGAACTACGGTGGCCATTAAAGGCAGAACAGAGCACGTACAGAAGCAAAGCCAGGAATGCTTTTGGAATTGTGCACAGTAAGTTAAACCAAGGGTTTGAAAATATTAGGGTTGTGGTGCTGAAGACCCAGTCTCAAGACCACTTTTCGAAGGTCTTGCATGCACATTGTCTGGGACCACCACCACTGCTTACAGACCATAACTTGCTTTCCACAACAACCAATCACTTACAATCATTGGTAGATTGATTATTTCCCCCAAGTTGCAGCCTCTGTCTTCTTATTAAATGTCTTCATGTGAGTTCAGTCAACTTAGGAGCCACATTAACCTGACAAATCCACATCTGATTTAGTTGCTATAGAAACAAAAACGCCTCAAATGCTTGAAATGAGTGGAAATAGAGCCTATGCACCAAGCAACACAGACCCAGGGTTCTCAGGTCAAGAAAAAGAAAATAAACCAAATCAAGAAAATAAACCAAAAAACACCTTTGTTGATTTGTTGCATTGTACTGCTTAATTAGAAATAATGTAGATCCTCTTTATGTTCTTCTTTGTGATAATCTCGCTCATGGTATGGTTTCAATCTTGTCTCGGTCTTGTGGTCTCAGTAAGGTCTTGGTGTCAGATAATACACACTCCACTGGAAGTTCTTCCAGCCTGGAGGGGGAGCACCAAGGCCTGGAGGCATTTTCAGTGTGCATAAATGTTCATATTTGTGTTCTTTTGAAACATCATAGGTTACAAAGTTGTGCTCCAAGTCGACGTTGCGCCAAGTAGTGTCCCAATAACAGGAAATGTTCTGTGAGATTCTGAGCCAAATTCAAACCTGTTGTTAACTTTGTCCTACTACTGTTGTTATGTCACTTTTGTTATTTTTGGGGTTTTTTTCTCCCCCAGGCAAGAAAGTAATCCTTTACATATCCAATATTTATTTATACAGTTTGATTGAAAATGGGTATTTGTTCCTTCCAAAAAGGAAACTTGGCTTACGAGGATGCCTTCGCCCTGGCACTCAGGAGCACTTTTGGTTTATCTTTTTGTAACCTTACATGTGTTTTTCCTGTTTGTGTGCTCTTCCATTTCCATTGTTTTGAAGAATGTTTCCCGTAATGTTTGCTTCGCTACTTTGGCCATAAAAGCCAGCAGCCCCCCCCCTCCCCTACCCCTACAGCCCTCTCCTTTGAGAGACAGCTTCAATTTTGGCTTTGACCAGACCATGTTAGAGCGAGGTCTGAGCAGCTGCCATGGACCGTGCATGGAGTTATTACTGCACAGCTTTGGAAATTGCTCCGTTATTAAAGCCTGCAGTCGTTCTTTGCTCTCCAGCAGACTGCCATCTCCTCACCACAACAGAGCAGAAAGTGCGTGAGAGGAAATCAAAGAAACTATAAAGGCTCTTAGTCATTTCAGTTACCCATTCCACAAAGGTGTGTAACAGGTCAAGTATTTCACTGCGTGGGGTGAGATTGAGGTTTTCAAAACAATTTAAAAACCAAATCTGTGAGAAATTCCCACATTTTGACAGCAGAGCTCCTCTTGTACAGTGGTAACATTGTCCCCCTGTGAGTGCCAATGACCGCATTGTGCTCCGAAATGCGACCTCCTGTCTGCTGCATTCTTCTCTAATATCATGTTACCGGAGCATTCTCAGTGGGGAGCCCATTGCGTTTGCTAACAGGCTTTTAATTGGCTTTAATTACTTCAGTGTTGCGGATTAATGAGCCGTGGCATCAACTGCACTCACCAGCAGAGATCTGAAACTGTCTCAAACACATTTACATTTCAAAAGGTTCCTGAAAAGTGGACATACCGGAGCTCAAGCTGTGTGGAGATCTGTACACCAGAGGTGTTGAACTTTAGTTTCTCAACAAATGAGGTCATGTTCAACAAAGACTGGCAGTGCTTCAAAATTGTACCTGATACAGCAAACACATTTGCGGTTGATGTGAAAATAAATGCAGCCACTGGAGTTACATCCCAACTCTTACACAATATTCAGCTTCAGGGTTTTATGCCTGTACGAAAAGAAAACAAGCTTTAATAAGGTTGGGAAATCAGATTGTTTTTTGTTTTCTTTAACATATCTACTTCCTTCATGTATGTTGTAGATTAGCGTCTCTTGATGTGGGAGCTCGCAGGGGCCCAACAGACCAATTGGATCATTTGCAAAGTGAAAAAGAAAAGTTGTGAAATATGGATATTATCTGTTTTGTTGAGAGTTATACCGCAAATATAAAACTTCCTCTCTCAGCAGATTAGAAACAGGAGGAAGTAGCCAGCCGAGTCCTGTCCAAAGGCAGGAGGATGTATTTCTAGCAGCGCCCCGTCGGAGCTCGCAGCCCTCCGCCGCCGCCACGCAAAAGTGCAAAAAATAACATGTGTTCCTGCAGCGGGCGAAGTGCTGGACTGTATCTCGACCAGGTGCAGTCATTTCCTGGAGTCTTTAGCAACTCACAGCAACTCCAGGTTTATGTTTAACATGCAGGCATGGAAGCGGCCCACTCATCAAATTCTTGGCAAGTAAGCAGTTTCGCTGAACTGCTCCTTTAAGAGGATAGGAATGCAAAATCTGCGGGGTTTTTTCTCCGCCATTCAGTAAAGGTGAAACTGTTTCTTTTATGGGAAAACATCACAAAATTACTTAAATTTGATTATTTTTATGGATCTGTGCATGCTCACAAACCAAACGACTGGCAATCACAACCATCACAGACATTTCCCTCCATGTACGTTTGAAAGAACATTTTGTTCCTGTGTTTGAAAGCCATGTGCATTAAAAAAAAAACCCAACATGTTTTCTGCTATCTGCTTTGGATCTGTAGAGCCTTTGTTTGGTCAATGCCTTAATCAGCACATTGGAAAGGTTTCTAAACCCAAACAAAATGTGGAGATATCATACCAACGTGACATCCAGGGTCTCAACCATGAACATGTACAATAACAACGTGATGGCGCACTGGCAGGAACACAGAATCGGAAACATTTGACCGGGAATATTTGATACGCTCGGCACAACGTCGAATGAAACTACTTTGGCCTTATTAAATCCGCTTAAATGACTGTGGGAGAGCTGAAGTGCTGTGGAGTTCGCACCAAACTTTTTTCGGCGGTGGAACATCCTGGACTTTTTAGGGCATAACCGTCTATTTTTGTGTCAAAATTGGAGCATAACCCACTTAATGTCGGCCCGACCACAAAATGGGGCAACGTCCGCGCTCCCCCCGGCTTAATCTTTCCCCTCCGCTCGTCACCTTAAAGCAGTGTCAGCACGTCTCGGCCTCTCCCTCCCAGCTGCCCAGGTATCACTCAACACAACCCGGCTTTATCCCCCCCCCAACCTCCCCACCTTCAATTTGGCTTTATTGCCAGCGTGGAATGCCTGGTATGTCCACAGGCACACCCATCCTCTCCATCCACACAATCAACAATGCGAGCGCATGCCTGGGCTCGCACTTATGGTTTTCCACAGCAAAGACTTCCAGTGGTGGGCTTTGGCACCACCGCGCAGACAGACATGGTCAGATAGGGTTTAACCCAGCCTCACGGCACCGTTTCCAGTATCTGTCACTCTGAGCAGGTGGTGCCCCCCCCACCTCCTCCATTTCCACCCACCTTCCCAAAGACCTCTCCTTTGTGTCGGGTGGCACCGCGGGGAATCATGTTGCGCCGTTTGAAATATTCAAGCAGCGCCAGTCTCGATAAAGAGGCGCATTCTTCTTTCCCACCTTTTTCTGCTGAGGAAGTGTGGAAGTGCCCCCCCCACCTACCC
>CAESWR010000115.1:234644-246612 GCA_903171835.1 Mullus surmuletus | reverse complement strand
GGCTAAATGCAGGTGTCGGAGCTAAGGAGGAAGCCGCGGGGGGGAGGCGGAGGACCAGCTGCGAGGGAGTTTAAAGAGGATGGGAGCGGACAGCAGCCGTACCCCCCACCCCCCAACCCCCCCCTCTACCCCTCCCAGCTCCGCCGCTCACATCAAGACGACCCGATCAAAGGCGGTGTGGACGGGGAGGCGATGCCAAACGGCTCCGCTTCAAAGATGGAAGTGGCCACATGAGGTAGCTGCCAAATCAAAGAGCGGGGGTGGGGGGGGGGCTGGCGGCGGATAAACCCGGTGCATGGAGGACACCACGCTCGGAGGGGGGGCGAATCGGAGGCCTTTAAAGAGCAACAAGTGCGTGAACTTTATTTGCTCGACATTTATCTATGTGTGCAGCGTGGAATCGTAAATGTGGACGAAACATCTCAAAGTACGGCGGTGTGAGCTCACAAAATCAGTTTCACAAGCACCAGAGCAGCACACTGGTTTGCCCTCTCAGGAAATAACACTAACACAGCTGGTGTGGTACCACTCAAGAGCGAGGCCGAGAGACAAAGAGAGCCTGATATCAATTTCGAGGTATGTCAGATGACACTTGATGAATTGTAGCCATGCCATGGAGGGGGAAGCTGATTCAAGCCGAGCCAGGTCATCAACTCCATCTGTGCTGCGTCTCTGCACTGATATGCATTTAAAAGGAGAAAAAACCTGCATGTGAGGAGGGATGTGGTGCAGGAACCAGACTGAGGTGGACGTGCTCTGCACCACTGAGCCACAGTATGGATGCAGTTTACCCATTTTTTTTAATGTCAAGTCTAGTTTTCTAGTTTCAGTATAGTGAACGCAGCCACTGTATCCTTTTGATTATTACATTTGACTTCAGTGATTTGAACAGATGATGAAAAGTGGGACGTTAAAGCTCAGTTTACCCAACATATATAAAAAAAATCTAAGCCGCCAACTGGCTCTTCAGCCAGCCAAATAAGAGGAGGCTTCTAAGCTATGACACTGCTGCCTGGTGAGACAGATGCCCCCCCCCCCCTCATAAGCTCTGCCCCCGTTGTTATGGATTGTTGTGACACAAATAAGACTGAATTAAAATGAAGTTCTCAAAGCTGAAGTAGTTCCAAAATTCATACCTTCAATTACATGATAAAATACTCACTTAGCCGTGTGTTTATGTATCTTATAACACGTCAGCACTCGTGGACTGGGGGGCCCCTTCCAGCTCAGGCCCCTTGGGGTCGCCTACCCATTTGCAACGCCTCTGATTTCATGGACGTTTGGATGTTTTATGGAATAGTACAGCAAAACATGTTCGCCGAAATATCAGGTCTCGTCTTTTTGACAAGATAAACAAAAATTGTTGAGCTAAATTGCACATTAGCAGGTAATTTGTGTACATTTTGGACTTTTATTTGGGGTGCTGTTGATGTCGGTGCCCAGTGCAAGAAACAGGTTGGCTATGTGAGACCAGAGCGGCTTTGACTGTAGGGCGCAGCCACCTCCGAGAATTCCCATCCCTAATTCTTCATAAACTCCACATGAAATAGCTTCAGCATCTGTTTTTTTTCCCTTTAAAACTTACACAGCCTAAACAAGGGAGGTAACTTGTATGGAAAAGAGATGAGATCAGTCTTTCCCCCTTTGTCGTCCCCTGGGTGTCACATCGTCACATGATCTTAGTTACGGAGCTCCAGCGTGCACACGGAGCCCATTGTATCCGCCTCATACGGACGCCTTGGGGAGACATCTGAAAGGCGGCCACACGACACGACACGCAGCCCCCGACCACAGAAGAACAAGGGTGAGGAACTGGTACGTTTGGAAGGAGATAAAACAAGCCCGTAGCGGAAGGCAGCAGTTAAAGAAAAAAAAAAGGAGAAAAAAGTAAGACAGGGGTCACATATGCTTGTGGAAAGACAAGAATGCTGCCCTGAAGATCACAAGCAGAGAAAATAATTTATCACCGCTCCCTCTATCATTTCTCCTGGCAGAGACAGATGGCCCGGAGTCACATTGGATCACTTCTGGCTTTCTTTGGGATTTTAGCCTGCTGTGTGTTTTGAGCACACACACAGACTTGAATTTACTCTCACACACACAGGAGGAAAGTGGCAATTAGCAGTGTCAGCTAAATGAACATCTGCCTTCTATAATGAACTGACTTTATTTGAGCTCATGATAATTGTAGAGACACCACTCAACAGCATGAACTCATGCGACGTTGTTAATCTTTCATCGAATCAATGAAAGGGTTTTTTTTTTTAATAGGATAAAGGGTTTAGGAGCCCTTTGTTTGAGATAAATTCAAATTTATTATGCCTCGCTCCGGAAAAAATATGATTTTTTTTTTTGTGGATGTTTCCAATTTCCGTACAGTGTTGCAAAGGCTCCATTAAAAGTAGCTCATAGCACTTTTCGAAATGCTGCGGTTCGGCACTGGTTGAGGTAATTGGGAAACATTTTCCACATGGCCCACCTTTTTTTTTACTTTTTTCTTTTTTTACATAGAAAATAACATCTGAAAAGGCCCATTTCTTACAACGCAACAAATGAGGATCCATTCACACCAATGTAGCAATAATGGCCGAGCGTCGAATTGCGAGTCATCCTTCTTCATAAGAGGAGAGATCAAACCCGCCTGGAATTGATTGGTTGAAGTTCCGCACCGATGGCAGGTCTCGCCCCGCAGGGCTTTAAATTAAGTTTCAACACACAAGTCATTTCATCCCTCATAAACCTAAAACAAACAATTGGATGATCAATATGGGCATATTAAGAGAATAAAACACTCTCCCCCAAAAAAGTGCAGAAATAGATGATTAAAGCCTGCACAGTAGAATATACAGAGAAATAAACAGCTTTTTTCATCACATTATCACAGAGAGACAAAAGCTACTTTTTGCAAACAATTACAGCAGGCTGCCTCTATAATCATGTAATAATTAATTTCAAAAGCTTATGTTTTATAAAGTTTGCCACGCATGCAGCTATTACAAACTCTTTACTCCTGCTAACAAAGGTGATCAGGTTCAAGAGTAAGTGGACGAAAGGGAATCTCATTGTTCCACATGGTTTTCAAGACCGTGAGCTCAAAACTTCTCTACGAAGCAGATTTTTTTGCAGTAACTCATGCTCACTATCCCACATTCGTGATACAGGTGCTGCAAAATCACTTTCAAATGTCCGAAACCTCTCAGTGCGGGTGATATACCGCTTCCACGCATGAATTACTCTAACGAGATGTTTGTGGTGTAACGTGATGCGACGACAAACATCTTCCTTGTTAGTGAGTTTGCTGAGTCTTCAAAAAAAATAAAAAAAATAAAAAAGTGGACCTCTCCCTCTTCCGCAGCGAGGATTTCAACTCGTCAAATGCAGGTGTAACTAATCACAATAACAATCTCTGCATTCCACTTGGGAGTTTCTGTGGCAGGGCCCCCGTATTGTTCATGCCGACTCGCTGGCACGGCTCGCTGGCACGCCCGGGCGGAATGCAGCCATCATTAATGTTATGACTTACACCTGCGCTTTCGCTGCAACGACAAGTCGAGAACATCGGCTGCCAGGCCGGGGTTCCAATACGGCTTTATGAGGAAAATCATGAAAATGCTGAATAATTGATTGCCAATGGGGCTTTCTTCAAAGCTGATCATTAAATCAATCACGTTCGTTATTTCTTTTTTTACTGCGACTACAGTACGCGATAGCAGCCGTTTTCTTCTATTTCACAAAATGCTTTTCAGTGGGCCGCCTGAGAGCCAAATGTGTATCAAGGATTATTATTGTAGTCTAGACCGCACAAACCCAGACCCAAGACTTCACCAAGACCAGGACTGTAAACATCAAATGAAGATGATTACAAAACAATTTAAGGAAATAAATTTGAAGGCCACAAAAATAGCCTCAGCATTCTTTTATTGGCAGCACACATCAACAAATCAACAAAGGTATTTCTTTGTGGTGAATGTAGCCTTGAAAGCGGATGAAGACATTTAATAAGAAGGCAGAGGCTGCAACTTGGGGGACATGATCAATCTACAAATGATTGGAAGTGATTGATTGCTGTGGAAAGCAAGGCTCAGTCTCAAAGCCTGGCAGTGGTGGTCTATGCCACTCTGAATACTAAATCCAGAGTTCACTCAGCCTGAAAAAAGACTCAGTAAAAAGGCCTTTTGGGTGCAAGACTATACCAAGACCAACAAAAGTGCTCCTGAAACCGGTCTTAAGACCAAAGCTGATCTTGAGTTCTACATTACTATAATTTGACTTCTCAGCCAAAGTTTCTTATGAATGCACATGAATCTTCACCCTTCAGCGCGACTCTCACCTGAAAGAAACATCTCTTAACCAGCCAGGTTTTAGTCTCCAGCTACCAGCCATCAAAACTGTCAGATACTTGGTCTTGAAATCTCCCTCCATTCAAACACTTCTGTCGCCGACACACAGGAGGAGGGAAAGTCATCTGAAACACCAAATGCTGCGAGGTAGAAATGATGTTTATTATCTCCTCCAAGCTGAGCTGACCACTGCTAGTCTAAAAGCCTGGAAGTGGTGGTCTCCACTGGTCTGGTCCACTCAGTCCCAGAACAAGACAAGACCGAGTAAAAACACCTTCAAGTCAAGTCAAGTTCCTGCCGTATTCAAAAGTTTAAAATCTGTTAACAGTTTTGATCATTAAAATGTAAAAACTTCAGCTGATATATTCACAGCATGCAATAAGCTCGTAAAACATTAATAAAAACCAGCAATAAAACCCCTGAAATACTACAATAGAAACTACAAATGCTAAGCTATCTCCCTGTGCTGCTAATTGGAGGCAAACAGAGCAAACCTCCGAATGAGATAACCGCTGATTTCAAGTGACCTTACACATAGTTCCGTTTAGGAAAGGCAAATGTCAAACCTGCTGTCGTCATCCATTTCTAATCCGGCAAGCGATCGCAGCCGCTATGTCGTAAACACGCACTCGTAAACATGTAAACACCGCGGGGCGTCGACATTCGCAAGGTCAGTCTCACCCACACGATCACTGCAAAGGCATCCAAACAAAGCGCTCATGCAGCAGCAGCAGCAGCGAGGGGACACTCTTACGTAAGTTAAATTAAAGCAGAGGGGATGATGCCAAAGCACAGGAATGGCCTAATTGCTTATTTGTTGGACAACACGATCTGAAACCACAGCGCACCTGATCCACTTTGATGTTAATGAAATGCTGCTGGTGCTCTCTAACCTGTGTGAGGGTGCAGGAGCCCCATTATGACATGGAAACAGTCATTTTTTTCAAGATGAAAGCGGGGGTAGAGAAACCTCTAACCCCCCCCCCCACACACACACACACCTCATCCTCGTCCTCTGTAGCTATGTTTAATCTATCTGCTAGTGTTACAGTAGTCAAGGTCTAGGTCTTGACCCTCAGTGGTCTCGAGACCACTTATTAAAGGTCTCACAAGCATTTGTACTCGGTCTTGTCTTGTTCTGCGACTGAGTGGAGTCTGGAGTTTGTACCCAGAGCAGTGGAGACCACCACTGTCAGGCCTTTAGACTGAGCCTTGCTTTCCACAACAACCAATGACTCCCAGTCACTGGTAGATTGATTATTTCCCCCAAGTTGCAGCCTCTGCCTTCTTATTAAATGTCTTCATGTGATTTCAGTCAACTTAGAAGCCACATACTCAAGTCAAGAAAATGATATATTTTTTAGAAAATAAAAAAAATAGGCTCCAGTGGAGAATTGATTGGCCCTTGCTGCGTCGCCCTGCCGCTCTCTACAGTTACGGCCCTTGCAACCACCACTTGCCCCCGGGATTTGCGATCTGCTGAACATGCTGGTGTTGGTCAAGAGTCTCTACGACGCTCTGTTGTGGACATGACCTTTGACCCCCTCAGGGTTAGGGTTTCTCAAACCCTAATTTGACACCGCTAGGGTTAAGGGCCGTCAACTCAAATGGATGGCAGAGTGAGAGATGGCACACCACAACCATAACGACAAAGATAGTGGAGGATGATATCGTTTGGATCACATCAGAGCGATTTGATGAACACGAGAAATACTGACAGCCAATTAAAATCCATCTGAAATGACACGTCGAGATGTTCAACCTGTCACTGCGTCACCCACAGACAGTGACGGACTGGCCACAGGGCAATGTGGGCAAATGCCGATCTGCCATGCCGATCCGCGGCACCGTGCTGCCGGGCCGAGCACCAACCACGCGGTCTGCGGCACGGTCTCTCTCTAGAAGTCGGCCCCATGACTCCAAGGCCTTCTGCTCTCTGAACACAAACCCCAGCTCGGGAATTAAGGTTAGTGTTTGACTGACCGTAGCTCCTGACAGAAAATGCGAGAGGCCTGGAAACAGTGCCCTTCCCCAGGTTTTAGGACGTGCTGAACGTGCTGGTGTTGGTCCCGAGTCCCTACCAGGCTCCATTGCCGACATGACCTTTGACCCCCTGTCATTGCAGTTATGGTAACCCCAACCTGGAAACACTTGCCAAAACTTCTCATGCAAATGTGCTAACGACACCCGAGCAGCACCTCCCCTCCTATTTTCACAGCTGCCAAACACACTGGGCTCGGTCCCGAGTCCAGGAGGCTCCAGTGCTGAGATAGAATTCAAATATTTAAATTAAAACTCTATTTCTGTTCTGTTGTTGCTGTCATCTTTCTGTGAACTGAAGTTCTGGTCTGGGGTTCGTGCGGTCTTAGCAACACTATCTGCATACACACGCATACACATACAGAAGAATGCGCCTTCAGAATTCCAGGCCGTTCAGGGAAAGTGGAAATGCGCCTGGCGTCTCATAAACTACCGCTGATACCTCAAAGATAGTCACGCCACGGACGCCGGCTCCTCCCCTCGCAGGTGCGTTTGTCTCCCGCCCATTCTCGTCTGTCAGCGGGCAAATCCATCACTGATCGGAGGAGGAGGGAGCGTGTCCGGCGGACTCGGGGCGGGATGTTCGGGAATGCAGCATGTGTGTTTTTTCATCCAGATTTGTCGAGGTATCTACGATTTGCGTGCACTTGGTGATGGACATCAGCGGCAACCCGAGCAGGAGGAAGCGCAAATGAAAAACACAGCGGCCTCGTTGTGGAGGTGTTGGCGTAGTACATGGCAGATATTTGGACTCTGAGGAGGAGGAGGAGGAGGAGGTGGGGGTGGACGGCTCATTTGAGGACCTCAAACACCTGCCCGCTCCAGTGCTCATTTTTTCAAATAAAAGAGGTCTCACTCGCACTCGTGATTCACAGCTCGGTTGCTCTGCCAGCGCAAAAGGACGTCTCTCACTTCCCATCACATCACACACTCTCAATTGGGTAAACACGCACCAACACACAACACTTCAAAAGTGTGATTTCACAAAAAAACCTTCACTACACCCCCTCACCACACACACACACACACACACCACATGACACACACACTC
Organism: Mullus surmuletus; assembly: GCA_903171835.1. Classification (NCBI taxonomy): domain Eukaryota; kingdom Metazoa; phylum Chordata; class Actinopteri; order Syngnathiformes; family Mullidae; genus Mullus; species Mullus surmuletus. The sequence goes on along the minus strand of CAESWR010000115.1, from coordinate 239,181 downwards.
ATCAGCCCAATCACTCAGTGCGTGAAAGATATGAGCCACATCTCGGGCCGATGATGAATGGAGTGCGAGCTGCTCTGAAGCGGGTGATTACAATGATCACACACGGCTGTAATTCTCACTCACACTTAACACTTCAGCTCGGTCGTGCTCGGCTGGCAGAGACACGCCACGCCAATAAATACGCATTCCTGCTCCCCTCCCTGCGAAGATTAAAGGAGCGTTTCATGTGTGCGCGACTCTGAGGCTGACACGTCGGTGTCTGCGTTTAGCGGCGCGCGGGATGTAAAGTGAGATGACTCCGAACCAGCGGAATGAATTACAGGGAGGGGGGCGAAAGAATTGGGAGACATTGGGATTTTGGTTGGATTATAATAGAAGGCAGAGCTATGACACTTGTAACTGGGGATGGATGTGTTAAAAGTCACTGGTGAGCAGATTGGGGGGGGGGGGTGCGCCCAAACAATTTATAAGTATAGTCAAGCACACACACATCCAACATAGCCGATAACATCTTGGATAAGCAATGAGGTAATAAACCATCTGCAATATATAAACACATGAGATACTTTACTACTCAAGTGCTTTGCCAGTACACTGATGGTCACTAAGCCCTCTGTGTTTTTCTTCTTCTGTAGTTCCTGTTATTTTCTGATGTCCTCTGTGTCTTATCTTATTTCTGTTTTCCTGTTTTTAAAAGCCTTTCTGTGTCTCCATCAGCAACAGCGACCTGCAAAGGAGCTGAGCCAGCGTCTGCTACACAACATATTCACATTAGATTGTAATATACTTTTCAGGTGCATTTTTAAAGGGAGAGTCTGCGAAACAGCTTTGGAGCTGTAAACAATTGGGTGACCAGGTGAGGTCCCAAGTCGAGTCAATTGTTTTGATTTTTACTCCAACTTTTCAACCCACTCAACAAAATCAATCAATCAATCAAATCTTTATTATGCCAAAGGGAGCAATTGTCTGTGCAGCCAGTGGTTGAAACAAAGCAGTCATCCTATAAGTATGAGTGAGTATAACACGCAAGATTGCCATTATATTGGTAATAAATAAATAAATAAATAAATAAATGAATACTCAAGAGGGGGATACAAGAGATTAAAAAGGATTAAAACAAAACAAAACAAAACAAAAGAGAGCAACTCGACAATACAAGTAAGGATTAAGTGTCTATGCGGGGGGGAGACATATAAGTCTGTTAAAATCAAGATCACATGAATTCAGTAGCACAATCGCTGTTGAAAGAAAAGATGCAAACTTTTCATCACACGCACGACCACTGCTGCCTGTCGCCATAACCAGCGGCGCCGAGCCAATGGTGAGAAGACAACGACTCGATTTACAATCATGGCCAAACTGTTTCAGTTTAAATGAAGTTCATGACAAACAATTATCTGAAGGCACTTTCTCAAAGAGGAGGTGTAGACCAAGATCTCCAATAAACAAACAGAGACCCAACAATCCCACAAGACCAAGCACTCCACAACAGGGGGCAGGGAAAAAAAACTCCCTTTAATGGAAGAAACCTGGAGCAGCACCACGGCTCAGGGTGGACAGGGACAGGGAGAGTGAAGGGGAGAGACTGAATTATCCCTGAATGAGTCAATATCTTCACTCCTCCACTACGGGAATCATTTTGGTAGCGTTGCGTAATCACGCTGACGAACCAAAACCAAAACAAAACGTCCTGATAAAAGGTTAAGATGTTCACCAGCACAGCCCGACCCGGCCGACCTCCTGTTGTACTTTTGCTTTTAATTTGCCGGAAGATGACGCGGAAAAGTGATTAACAGCTGCTTCGTGTCGCATCCCACACATCGGGGTGATTAGACGGGAAAACATGGGGGGGGGGTGGACTGCCGGCCATTGCAGCGTCAAGCCGGGCGGGACCGCGGTGGCTCCGGCGTCTGGAATTCTTGGCCCTGATTTTGGTGAGTGGGAGGAAGTGGAGATGCAGCATCTATCTTGATGAGCGGTCCATAAATGGTCCATCTGCTGATGTGCAGTGAATAAAAGATTTTTTGGGGGGAGGGGGGGGGGGTGGGGGGGGCTGGGGGGGTGTAGGAAGAACACTTGATTTGAAGCATTCCTTAGTAGTTTTGGAAACCTGCCCAACCCCCTCCCACATTGTGTTCTTATCATAAACATCCCAGAGGCTTCCCGAAAACAAGCCGACCTGCCAGCAAGCCTCGCTACCTCCACTACCCACAATCCTTATCTGCAAAGTAAATACGGGCTCTCATCCTGTTGAGAGGGGCTGTGTCTGTTTTCTACGCTTGCCAACGTCCCCCCAAAAAAAAGAAAGGGGGCAAATAGACAGCGAGAAACTATCAGCGTTTGGGATCGTGGACCTTGTTATTAAAAATCTTGCGTGAGCGTTCCCAGGATTTTTGGGGGGTAAAAGTGTCTCGCAGGGATGTGGAAATGCGGCATATTCCAAGATTTTTGGAATATTTCAGCGTAAAAACTGTGTCAGGATGCAGTCTAGACTACAACAATAACTTTAAAAAATGTGTGGATTGATCTTGGCGCTGCGCCCCCCACCCCAAAACATTTGGATGGCCATATAAAGTTATACAAACGTCTCCCTGTAACACCCGTGACGCCTTTTGGGAAACGGTTGTAGATTTTCATACATTTTTTCAGCTCATACGACAACTCATTTCCAAACACACGCAGGAGTGCGTTGCGCCTCTCCACGACGCGCGACCCCTTCCTGCTCTTTTTATTTTCTTTCCAGGGATCGGCGGAGGTCGAAAGAGCACAAAACAAAAGCCGGTCCAGGAGTGTAAACAACCCTCAACATGCCTCTCCATTATTGGCCTCCAAAACAATTCAATTAAATCTGTGGCTGGGGAACGTCGGTGTTAAACGCAGGATAAACACAGCAGAGAGACACGCTCATTGTGTGTGTGTGTGTGTGTGTGTGGGGGGTACGTAGCCATGAGATGAGGACGGCGTAAACACACCAGCAGTGGGGACTGTGGGAACCCGGTTGTAAACACTATCAGAAGAAGAAAAAAGGGTCTGTAAAGTGGATTTTGCGGTAAAATCGACCTCAATTTCAGCTTATATGTGGGGGGTGTCGGCCTGTTTGAGATACATTTAAGGCCCTTTCAAGCCCCCCAGAGTTTTTATTCCACCTCTTATTAAATGTCAAGATATGAGAGTAATTAGTGTCAGAGCTGCCTTTACACGACCCCGAAACCCACGGTAATAAAACCGCGGCCGCTTCTTCACGTGGGTTGCTATCAACGCCCGAATATTAGCCCGACTTCAGATGTTTTTTCTGCCTTTACGGGCCGTAACGTCTCAATCACTGCGCCATTTAAAACGTCACGGCTTTATTTCCGCCGCCACAACACAGCAAAAACCGACTGTAATCTAAATATGCCCATAATTCACCCATCTTATTGGCCTGTTTGACTCGCGTGCAGATACCTTCTTTTCTGGTTGCACTTTTTATGCCTCCAAACAAAATGTTGTGACTCGGCGCCGTGGAAATAAGATAAAAATAGTCGAGAGTAAAAATAACACATTCCTAGCGGGTGACAGATCGACGTTTGCCCATTTAGTGCAAATGCTGCTGCACTCCTGCGGCTGCGAGGAGAAATATCGGTGGGAGGCTCGTTCCCAGAAAAAGGGCCCTTTTTTTTCTTTTTTTTCTTCCTTTTTTGTGTGTGAGTCCGTGTGCTGAAAAGGATAATTGCTCATCTGAGCTCACACAAGATGCCCCCCACTACAGCCCCCCCCCCCCCCTTCCAATGGCAACATAAACTTCTGCATTCTTGAGAGAAGAGTTATGTTGACCTTTCCCAGTGTGGGTAGGTGGGGTGTGTGTGTGTAGGTGTGTGTGTATGTGTGTGTGTGTGCGTGGGCGGATGGGTGGGGGGCTAGAGCATGCACGCATGTGTGTGGATGCTGACTTCCCAATACTTAGTAGAGCTTTGCAGGAGTGGGCGAGCTGTGTGGGAGAAGGAGGAAAGTTTGGTGGTGATGGGGTTGGAGGAAGAGAAGGGAGGGTGGTGATGGTGTGCGTGTGTGTGTGTGTGGGTCTTTGAACGCTTGTGAGTCAGGCTTCAGCAATGAGGGAGTAACACAGCCCCATGAATGAGTCTGCTTGTTTATGTGGGTCAGTGGGCTCCCATTTAACCCCTTCAGCCGCCCGCCGTCGTGCCTGACTGAGACAAACCGGGAAAAGGGAAGTCAAACATGCCGCCGGCGAGACACAAACCTTTGTAGTCCGGCAATGCGGAGAAAGCCCTCAGAATAATTGGTTTGTTTGAACGGGGGGTGGGGGTGGGGGTGGGGGGGGGCGGGGGGGTTAGTATGAGGCCGGGGCGTTTGGTCACACGTGCTGCACGGAGCTTCTATCTCCGTCCGCGGAAGGCCGGGGTTAATTGGAGCGGGATTGTCTTTCTATAACAAGCCCCCTAAATGAAAACTCCACATCTCTGCAGGAGGGGAAACTGGATAAGGAGTGGAACTCTAAACTGCCGTTGACAGCCCCCCCCCCCCCCCCCCCCCCCCCCCC
>CAESWR010000115.1:207835-223571 GCA_903171835.1 Mullus surmuletus | reverse complement strand
GCCAGACGTGAGCCATGTTCACTGCTCTATGTTGTCCGCCGCTGTTTGTTTGACTCTGTCAGTGTTTCTAATGACTAAAAAATTGCGTTTCTCCAGAGAGCCAGGTGAAACGCCGCAGCCTGCTTTCACAGCAATTACCATCAGGTGTGCCGGCGAGGACGCACACGCAAACGCCTCTCATCAGCGATGTGGAACTTTACGTCTAATAAGCGGGATTTGTTTTATATTTGCTCTCGTTCCAGCTTTGCTCCGCTGAGGCGCCGCGTACCTGTTGGTTTTGGCGCGTTCCCTCCTATTAGGGTATAAAGTTGTCAAGTTGTCATCAAGTAATTGCCCGCCCGATTTTGATTGTGTTTGGCCAGTATCACAATTTCCTCGATTGGGGCTGGCTGTCAATCAAACACTCTGAGCTCTTTCCCAGAGAAAGAAACACTGCTCGTTTTTCAAGAGGATCCCGGGCCTTTTCCTTGGCCGCTGCGTATCATCAGATTATCCACTCTGGAATTTCAAGGTGTCATATTTTTAATCCCGTTCATGAGATGCTTCCAGCGGTGGACGGATTCCGTAAAAAGTCCAACTTTCCAAAGAATGCTTACGCTTCCACTTTCTCTGCCGCACATCTGAATTCTCACTAAAATATCTTTAGAAAAATCTTGACTGGGAAGCCAATTTCGTCTCAATTCTCTCACGTGGGCATGTGGCGCTCGCTGCACAGATTAGTTTACACCCTTCACAGCACCTGCTCCGCCTTAGCGAATAGCGATGCAGAATGATAAATGGTTGTCTGGATGAACACTCCAAAATTTGGGTTTTTCTTCTTTAAAAAAATAAATGAAAATGGTCCAAACCAATGACAGAGCAGCAGATTGACCTTATTTTGGCAGAAATGTGAGGTTGGAGCATCCTGCGCTTTCAAATGTACAATGGAAAACTGTTTTTTTTCCCCCTGCAGAACAAGTCTCAAATCTCTGGTGAGCGTGTTTGTTTCCACTGCGAGAAGCGCTCGCTGCGAGAACTCATCATCAATGGAACGAATCACAGTCGACCAGAACCACTGGGCTGTGCGAGCGACAATATTAGAGCATTTTTACAGCCGCATTTCAGGGCCGGCAGGCAACGAGACTTTAATGCTCGAGAAAACAGATTTTTGGGTGGAGCGGCACTTAAACATCCATCAAGTTAATTCAACTTTAACTGCAGCAGCTGAGGCGGTGTGGAAACATTAGCTAATTTCAGGGACAGAATGAAAAAAAAGGGTGCTCAAAACAGTACCACGGTTGCTACTATGAAAAGGGCCATTCAGGTTCGACCAAATATGGGCGTACTAACAAAAACTGACTTGTATCGACCTACACCGTCGACCTTTGCCCCTGCTAATTAATTGAGTTGCAGAAGTTATGCATGAAAATGGGACACGTCTCCTTCTAGCAAGTGGGTTTTTGGGTCGTCTTAAAAAAGAAAAGAAATTAGGACGCTAATGGGCGTCTAGGGGCTTATTTGCAGTCCTGCTTCGCTCCGCCCGAGCAGGTCAGAAACCCCCTCTGTCGATCCAGTCTCACCACACAACCCAACCGAAAACCATGGGCTGGTGGAAAGCGAAGCCTCCGTCGTGCACGTGTTGTTTTTTTATTTTAAGGCCAGGCAGGCTGGGTGGAGGCCGTTTGCAGGGTAGTTGAAGGGAATATTGCTTCTTTTGTTTTTTAATAGCACACAGTTGCTTTGAACCGGCAACCTCAAAGATTGGCAACATGTGCTCGTGCACTCTCCATCCAAATCGGGCGGAAATCAGTCTTCCACAACTTTTTTTTTTTTTACGATTCCCATTTGGATTATTTTTCAATAAAGGGACAATACGCATCAACAAGACAAACAGCATGCATCTTTCAAGATCCATTTATTTGAGTTGATACAGTACTACAGAGGCATTGTGTTGAGTAGAAACAAAACCAAATTGATGAATTAAGACATTTTACAGAATTTGAGGAAGTCTTAGTTATTTGTTAAAAACACACACTTGCTGCGGCCACCGCCTTCACAATGAGATGATACCACTCGGTTTCAGAACACTTATTCTCTCGTGTGCAGTCCAGAACTCAGTCCAAAGCGGGCCGGAAAGCGCAGAGGTGGAGTACTTGGAGAACAAATTAAATGGCTTGATCACCAATAAATACAAGTATAAAAACACATTGATAATAATTTTTCATTATCAAAAAAAAAAAGAAAAAAAAAACGGTCCATAAAAGATACCAAAGGCACGCAACTTGTTCCACCTTGGCAGTCCAGGATCACCGACAGGCAAAAAACTGTGGCAATAGCCGACAATAGTAATGAGCCATAATGAAAATAATACTTAAATACTACTAAATTATTATTATTGTCATAACAATATCCAGTCAAGTTTTCCTATTAGACTTCCTGCTAACTAACAGATATGCACCAGTTATTTCCAGTTTGGCAGAGTTAAAGTTTCATAATCAGATTCTTTCCATTGTTTTAGTTACTTTTGTTGGCGCCGCTCCAGCATTCTCCCTGCTTTGGTACATATCTAAGGATGGCATGTTAATGTACAAATACACATTTAATGGTATTCTAATGGTTTGGCGATTGAACATCTACTAGGTGTTACTTAGTTGAGCCACAAATACCAAAAAAAGGGGCGGGGAAAGCTGGTTCTACACCAATTTATCATCAAATTTCTCCTTTTTTCTTCCAAAAAAATGTAATACTTCAAGGAAGGAAGTATTTTTCTGCCATAACATAAAGCAATATCAAAAATCTTATATTTTGGAAAATCAAAAACAGAAGCATAATAAAACAAAATACTAACATAGTATAATTTTATCACTGTAAATCCAGTTGACAATAAAATGCAATACAAAAGACAATAAAATGCAATACAATACGCAAAAAGGGTCTTTCATCAGAATCCGCACCCAGGACCTTTCCTTCACACGAGCGGACCACTGAAAACATTCAACATGCGATCTATTTCCTTGGCGTCATCGATGGCGTGGTTTTCCATCCACGTCATTTGATATTATGGATGATGTCAGTCACGGTTCTCCCACTTTTTTGTTATTTGTGTGTTTTTTTTTCCTGCCTCTGGTGAAAAGTGTAACCCGCCGACCGAGGCCGGGACGAGTCACACGCTGACCCCCGAGTCAAGCTGTATCAACAGCCTCCAGCATCTCAAATAAAAAAAGTTAAAAAAAATAAAAAAAAATTGCTGAAAGAAAAATAAAACAAAACGTGAGGTAAAGCCAATGTGGGGGATGATTTCATTCACCGATGGGGATTACAGAGTCAAAGGGGGCTCGCTTTCAGTCCGTGACTGCGTCCATCCCCCCCTATTATGTCAAAGCTTCATCGCATCTTTGGTATAAAACTTTCCATCTACTCTCTCTACACACTTTCTGTACTTTCACTACTCTACGTTACACTTCCTTCTCAAAAAAAACCTCCCTCGACCTTCCCGGTGTTTCACGGGAAAGTCCTCTCTCATCTCTCTCCTTGTACTTTCACACTCTTTTTTGTCTCCCCTCCTCCTCCTCCTCCTCCCTCTGGCTGTAAATCACTACGCACCGCCTCTCTCAAACGAAAACAATAGCTGGCTAATTGCGCTGGGTTGACATAATGGACCAGTATACACAGCTGGAGGGCTGCGCGCGGACCGCAGATCCCACCTGTGCTGAGCCCGCGGCCCCACCGACACACATCTCCAGCACCGACATGTCTCCAGTCTCCCGTCTGTGGAATTCGCTGTGTCATCAGCAGGTTTAAACAAAACACCTTACTTGGCTCTTTTGAAGAGCTCCGGGTAAATTATTAACCGGTCTGAAAGTGGAAACCACCTGAAATATCTTTGGTGAGCAACAACTACGACAAAAACAAAACTCTCATTAGAGCGCCTCCTTTATCAGGTAGCCTTGAAAATTGGAAACAAGCAAGGTTAAGAGAGCCAGGCACATTCCAGGACTGTGAGATGGTGTCTGCATCCCCCCCCCCCTCCCAGTCCTTCGCTAAATGTCCCACTAGGTGAGCCCCTCCAGACCCTCGGCGGCTGCCAGCAAACCTCCCTTCAACCACCTAAACTGCTGACAAACCAGCTTACAGACTTCGACTCTGACAAAGAACACAGGGGAGGGCTTTGCATATCTGTGTGTGACTCTCCTTGGGGGTGGGGGGGTGTTTGATCTCGACTGATGTTTGAACCCCACGACATGAAACAAAACAAAGGTAGTCAGCTGTGCTCTGAAGGCCCTGGGTCACTCCACATTCAAAAAAAGAAGAAAAAAACCAAAATAAAATAAAAAGAAGCACAACTGGTGACGGGTCGGCCTGGCTTTTCCCTACACTTTTACAGGAAATGACATACATAATGTTTTCTTATGAAAATCCAAAAAAGGCACTTCCTACATATTCCCAAGTATCATACATATATATAGGACATACGCTTTTATGAAGGTATATAATTGCCTACATGTTGTACATGCGCAGACATAGTTTATATAGGCTGAGTGTATATATGTTTCTCTTCAATAATTATATATGTCAGTTCCACACAAAGAGTTGGAGACGAGGAGCTTCCAGTAACAGCCAGCACCCACCAGTTTTTGCAGTTAAAACTTAAAGCTACAAAAAGAAATATCAATCAATAAATAATCAACAATGTCAGTTACTTTTGGAACAAGACCCTGGTTTGTTTCTTTTTTTTTCTTTCTTGAAAGGAAGTAAAGATCACAAAAGCTCTCATGTGCTCTGTGTGAGTTTTTTAAGGTGCTTTTGTAAACTCAAAATGGGTGGCTTAAAAAAAAAAAAGAAAAAAAAAAAGCAGAGACAACCGGTTTCTGGTTGCTGCGTTTGTGATTCTAACTTGCCTTCTTGCTGAATATGTAAACATGTCGAACACAGCAAAGTCTATGGGCGGGCCCGGAGAGCAGACTGGGTGGCATTCTCCTGTGCCAGCTCCTTCTCTGGCCTTTTCACAAAACCATAACCGAATTTCCTCCGACCAGAGAAGTGTGTACACCTGTGTGTGTGTGTGTGTGTGTGTGTGTGTGTGTGTGCAGGCAAGGATCATTCCCATCAAGATTTCAGCCCTGTTTGGAAAACCAAAAGGTGTATCCCAGTAACGCACTGGTCGTTCATGCCACCCATATACATCTGTAAACACACACACACACACACACATGCACACAGTCTTGTTAGATTCGGCCCTCCCCCTCTCCGCCGTGTGTTAGGTGAGGTTGCTGCTGATGTCCAGGGCTTGCTGGTACACCTGAGTCATGTCCTCCAGGTCCCCCAGCAAGGAGAAGCTGCCATTGTCCCCCGGGGAGCCTTTCGTTTTGGGGCCGCGGCTGAATTTGGGCGCCTGGTGCGGCGGCGGCGCGGCCTGGAAGCCCTTGAAGTTGGCGAGGTGCAGCAGGTTTTCGGCCGAGACGCAGGCCCTGATGTTGGGGCGGAGGTGCGGGGTGGACGGGTGCCACTCGGCGCCGCTGAGCGAGGTGGGAGACAGCGAGAGGACGGAGCTGTCCTCCCCGACGATGCTGGAGGGCCGGCTCTGGCTGCGCGACAGGCCCGAGTCGGCCGACTGAGGCGGCTCGCCCAGGACCCCCGCCGCTGCCGACGGAGGCCCGCTGTAGGTGGAGTACTTGCCGTTGCGCTTCAGGATCCCCTTCCGTCCCATCGCCCTCTTTGGCGGCGAGGTCGCCATCAGGGTCATGCTGGCTCCGCCCAGAAGCTCGGAGGACTCGCTGCGCTCAGGGGAGGAGTAGTACCCTGATTCCCGCTGTTGGTTGTTCTTCAAAATGCCTTTCTTGGGCAGAGTGGGGACCATCTTGGCTGGCGAGCCGCCCCCCATGGTGGGCTCTTCTTCTTCTCTGTCTGGGCTCGAGGCGTCTTCTCCCCCCTCAGCTTGCTCGGGCAGTGCGGTCTGGCCCAGCTCCGCCTCCTCCAGACTGGCGGCCTGCTGCTCTTCTGTGACCCGGGTCTTCAGGATGCCCTTGGGCCGCTTCAGGCCCGGCTTGTCTTCGGCTCCGCAGCTGCTCTGTCCCTCCACGTTCTCCTTCTTGGACTTTTTGGGCCTCTGGCGCAGCAGCTGTGGCAGGGCGGCGGGCTTGGCTGCAGAACCACGTGGCTCAGTGCGGTTCTGCCAGTCGATGAAGCGGGCCAGCATGGGTGAGCCGCCGTGGTCGCGTTGGGTCTCACAGTCACACACACTGTTCTTCCAGCCCCAGTTTACCCACCAGTGATTGGCGATGTCCTCCACTGTGGCCCTGCGCTCAGGGTTCACCATCAGCATCCAGCGGATCAGCCCACGCGCATCTGACAGGAAACAGAGAAGGTTGAACCTGTAAGTTTTGTCATAGCGATTCGAGTGCCTGCTTTGGAATATCCAAAAATCTGCCATGGTTGATAAGGTGGTTCTGAGACGCCTTTTACAGTTTTTGGTGGTTAAAGTGTCTTCACAACTGGTAGTTTGAACTTTCTCTTTTGGCTTTTTCCACTAATTCTTATATTGTTCAATCAGTTTGTCAGGTATGGGGGCGTCCCGATCCGATATTGATATTAGATATCGGTCTGATATCAGCAAAAAAACAAGTAGCGGATTATATAGGCTTGCATCTAAAATCTCTAATATAAGCAGAACTTCTAATTCTTATGTTTATGGTTAAAATGTATGTAAGCCATTGGTTAATAATAAATGGGTCAGTTTATCTCATAGCTACTGTTGGTGACTATTGTTCTCTGTTTCAGTAATGTCACTTGATCAAGCCTTTTCTAACATTCCATACTACAAAATAGGTAATAAAATCAGGACCCCCCTTGCCAGGTATAGTTTCTCTGTAGGGTTTTCAGTTTTTTTCTGAAAGATGGGGGTCTCATGTGTGTTTCATTACTCAAAAATTGTGAAAACACGAGTCAGCACCTGAGGACTGAGTGGGCTCCTTGTATTCGCCGTTGCTAATTTGGCGAATGAGGTTCTTGTGGTCTCCTCCGTCGAACGGCATGGTCCCGTACACCAGCGTATACAGCAGCACCCCCAGAGCCCAGCTGTCAACCTTGCGTAAACCAAAAAAAACAAACCAAGGGAAAAAAACAACTATTACAATCACTGGAGGTATTTTTAGATCTTATGCAATGAGGGTCTGACTAGTCATGTTTTCATTTGTGATTCATAGCATCGAAATATTGCGGAAAGAACTCAGCTCTGGTCAGCATCATAGCGGCTCGCTGAGTTATGCCTTCAAGCTCATGTTAATAAGCACTCCAATCATTTGTTTTCACGCTCGCATTTCACAAGAACGTCGCCTGTTAAAGCAGTTGCGAAGCCGACCGCGACGTCTTTTCAACGAAATAATGACAACTGCTGGGAAATGGCTTGTTTCCATACAGACATCTCCTCCTCTTCCTCCTCTGTAGGGCAAGAGAAAGCCCCTCCAAGACCACCGACCTAATGTACTGTGGCTTTGGTTACATAAGACCTTGTGTCTGAGTAGGTGGAGAGACATTGGGGGGGGGCTGGGCAGGGCGTAATGAGTCCAGCAGAGATGGCAGAGCTGTGATTTCCTGGCCCCTGATGACTCTGCGGAGCCACGTACGAGATTAGCAGTGTGTGTGTGAGTGTGTGTGAGATGTGATGTGTGTGAGCTGTCCGTAGGAATGTGCTTCCGCTGGAGGTTTCCTGAAAGCTTTGAGACGACGCGGCCTGGGAAGAGGAAATCAGATAAAGCCCCGTTTAAGAAGTTAGTGTACTTCCTCTGAGGGCTCGACATCAAGAATGCCTCCGTCTGCGGCGGGTCGGACCCTGCGGGTGAGACGGGGCACGCACCATTGTTGTGTTCTATTTTCGCTGCAGTGTTTGCTGTAATTTGCGGGCTCGCCTCGACCGAGGTTCTGTAATTTCGATCGCAATGGGTCCGCTGTAGTTTTTAGCACTCTCTGGGAAATTATAGTGAATTACGCTAAATTGAATGGTTGGACTTGAATATCTAAAAATGCAACTCCCCCCCCCTCCTTTTGCTTGCTTTGTTTCATGTAACTCAAAGCAATTTCAAGACGACGCCCTTCAGAATAGGTTGCCAGATAAGTGGCTCTAAGGTTTTCGCTCTTCCCTTGGTGAAGTGCAGCCCCGAGACCGCAGGCTTCATTCCTGTCTCGTTGAGGAGAAAGCGAGCAGGACCCTTGGCTTCAAAGGGACGGCGAGGTGGGGGTGGGATACTGCGGAGTGCACCGGGGGCTGACCCAGTGAGAGCTTCCAAACCGACCTCCTCCTCCTGCTCCTGCTTTGGGCCGGAGACTAATCCCATCAAAGGGGCCCGAAAATAAAGCTTCCCCGTCTCTTTGTGTATGGGCAGCGTGATGACGGTAATTACAAGGGAGAGATACGAACGACGAGAGCTTTACGACGCGAGGTTCGCACCAGCTTCGGCAGAGATGATCGCTTCATAAAAAAATTAAGAGATCAGGTCGATCGGGTTGACGCCCCCTCACCTCAGGGCCACGGTACGGTCTCCCATTGACGATCTCTGGCGAAGCGTAGAGCGGGCTGCCACAGAAGGTTTGCAGCAGCTTGTCCTTGTGGTAGAGGTTGGACAGCCCAAAGTCAGCAATCTGTGAAAACAAGTGTGTGTGTGGGGGGGAGGGGTGAACTTTAAATCTTCATAATCCCTCAAACAGAGATCACTCGAGGTGAGATCATTAACGCTCCGCAGATCAAGAGGCCGACTTACCTTAATATTACAGTTTTCATCCAGTAGCACATTTTCCAGTTTCAGATCCCTGTGCACCACTCCATTCTGGACAGAAAGGAGAAGAGACGAAATTAAAAAATGATGTATCTATGAATGCATTATTCATGAGGGACGAAACCAAGGGGGGGGGAAAGCACTCCATTGTATTAAGAGATGATTTAGTCATGACAAAGCTTGCTGGTTGTGGCTCTCGGGGGAAATCAACAAAGCCTGTAGGTCTAGTACTCTTTAATTGGTCTGGTCCCCTCTGCTGTCTTCATGCTGACATCTGCAGTGATTTCCTTTTCAAATTGACTCACATGTGTCACATAAACACGAGCCTGTAATTACCAGCCGGTATGAATGATGTTCTTGCAACATCTTGGGATTTGAAAAAAAAAAAGAAAAAAGCTATGTTGTGACTGCTTGGGTTTTAAAAAAAAAATTAAATCCTGGAATTAACATGTGGTGTGCAAAAAGCCCAAAACCCCAGCTCAGATGTAGTGGAGTGACTTCACCCGTCACACCCCCCACCCTGAGGGATGTGCTCCATGTGGCATCACCCATTGGTTATTATCTGGCAGGGAGCTGGTGTTCACATGACCCTGATTGGTGCCTACGAGGGAGAAATGGTTGCTCGCTTGTTGTGTCAGTGACTCATGCTACCCCACCCGGCGAGAGGTTAGTTGGTGAGGATGATTGATCATTCATGGTTGTCTGGGACCCCTTCTATCTGAGGAGCATGACATCATCCCCATCCCCAGCTGGGGAAGAGCATGACAAGCAGGGAGGAGGAGAAGGAGGAGGAGGTGGGAGGAGGGGGGGCATCCAAACAGGCCCTCCGGGTTTTGATAGGAGTCATTGAGGTGTGGAGTGGGTGTGGTCTGAGCTAAGCCTCCCTGGGTAGAGAGTTTCTGAGGGTATCTTAGGACATCGAATGAAGGCCGAATTGATGTTTGGTGCGCTGTAATCGGAGCATAAGCCTGAATTAAACTGGCCTGTGTTCCATCTTCACTCAGAAACAGATGACTCCCAAACGCCGGCGCGCCAAGAAAAGCACACAGCGCCGGGCCCCGCAGATTAACTGGCTATATGGCGGCGGCGCATGGTTAGTGTTACAACACGCATGCTCGGGTCCGGAAAACAAAGTCCGGATGTGCACGAGAGGAGCACAAGGGAGGGATCTTAGTGCGGCTAATAGGACAAAAAGGCGCATGTTTCTCCTCACGTCCGGCATGGCTTCGCTCACCTTATGGCAAAAGTGCACGGCGGAGACTATCTGTCTGAAGAAGTGTCGCGTCTCCCGCTCGCTCAGGCGCCGGCGCTCGCTGATGTAGTCGTACAGCTCGCCCTTGCTAGCGTACTCCATCACGATCACGATCTTGTCCTTGTTCTCGAACACTGGAATGATAAGAAAACAGTGTGTTCATTTCAACTGAAACGGCCAGAGGTGTGAGTTTTTACGAAAGACCTGTTGTGAATGAATTGTTATGTAAAAAGAAGAGCGCGATATTCAACCGCTCTTTTCTTTTTTTTTTTGTAGCAGGAATCTGAAATTCCTGAGAAGCACGTTACATCCCTACACTTCTCCAGGGGTTACATCACCCAAACCCCACCTCGCGTGTCTGGCTCCCTCACAGCACAGCGAAGGGAGGAGACTGTTAACTCAATCAGGCCCACTCCTCGGAGACCGGAGCGGGGAAAACCCCCCCCCAACAAGAGACAAAGCAGGAATCTGGTGGAGGTTCTCGGACGAGAGGAGAAGCCTGTGACACATCTTTGACGTTGTCGACACATTTCTCAACACACTCCCACATTCCTGAGCGTCGTCTGATAGAGGAAGAATTGACCATCACGGTGTCATCCGGCCTGTGCAGCCGTCTTTTTATCGTCAAGAATGACTTATTCATGTGTTTTATGCCACCTTTGCCTTTCCTACATTCTTCAGTAATAATGCTAAAAAATACTGCACTGGTAGCCCCGCTGTACAAATACACAAACACTGGAGTTGAAACTTGTTGCTCATCTGGTGACTGGAGGAAAGATTCACCGTCATTTAAGTATTTTTGTCGTGCGTTTCGGTCCAAGTGCACCTCACCAAACATATCATTCTGTGTCAGTATTTAGCCATCTGGTGTATAATTTCAACTTGGCAGCGCAGGTCTCTCCCGGAGCCTTGGCATGAAGGGAATGAAAATGGTCGGGGCAGGGAAAGGGAAGGCAAAGAGAGAGGCAGAGAGAAGGAGGGGAGGGAAAAAAAAGAAAGAAAAGAGACCAAGGAAGCACTGAGTTGACAACAACGCAGTCGGTCGGCCATGTTGCTCTATGTTGCGCGGGCCGGCTTTCCCACACAGCGGGGTCGGCGGGGGTGAGGGCCTCCGCTTCTCTGCACCCTTGAGTGAGCACCTTCATAGTTTGTCACTCCACTTTCTTCACCCGCCCGCTCGGGGTCCTTTTAAAGATATAATCCTCTGCAAAAAACACACAGTTGCTGAGTGATGGTAATGCTCTCTCATTGTGATTGTCTGGCCCGCTTCGGGAGGAGGGGGGGTGTTATTAACAGACGGAGTGTAACCAGGAGGGTCCGGCAGGAAGATTCCCACCCTCCGATTGGTGGGTGGGGAAGTGACCTGGGGTGACATTCGCAGCGATCCGAGCCAATTCTCAGCGTGCACTCCCATTCACCTTTGGAGTAATCACCTGGCTTACATAACTCAGGGTTTTGTCAGAGCCCGTTTCACAGCCGCGCCGTCACTCACCGGGCTTTGTCGCCTCACATCGGATGAATTAGTGCCTATTGTTTGAAGGCCGTGCGCCGACGACAGACCGCGGCACCGCTGCAGCACGCGGAGCGGAGGCTAATTCAGATGCACGGGTCGTAAAGCGGGGCCTGTTTCCTCGGTTTAATTGCTATCTGGGCCTATCTCACCTTCAGGGAATGCGGCAAGTTAAATACAATAACGGCAGGGGTGGACTCTGTCTTCGGCTGACTGCGATGTTTACAGCGCGGTTACGAACAGCTACGGAGCGAATGTGCAAGATCCTTCTTTAAATGCTGATAGATGCAGAATGTGCGCGGCGAGAGGGAGTGGTAAGAATCAATCCCCGCACACACATCTGGTTCAGCTTTGCTTCACACAAGGCAGTTAGCAGCGGCTATTGAAGAGGGTGTTGCCGGATACACAAATCTGGGGGCCTCCTATATATCTGCTGAAGTCAGGGGCTGGGTGGGGGCCAGGCCACAACAGTAAACGCCGGGGTTTGACAAGAAAACCCCAAAGAGGAGAGCGAATGAGTCTGGTCAGGTTTGTTGGTGGAGGAGGCTACACACACACACGCAGCGACATACATAGAGGCTCATGGGAGTTTATAAATCAGCCTCCTTTTAATCATTCTCCCGACTTGACACACAAAAATCCAAGCGGCACGTCGGCCCTCCAGCCGAGTGCTGGCACGTTCCCATGACAAATAGGTGCTGTTTGTGGCCTATAAACGCTGCTGATAACAACCCGCGGACTTTGAAACGCCACAAAGGGCGGCGTGTGAGCCGGCCCGGGCGGTGGCACGCCATTGTGCCGGTGCAGCTATCCTGAACAGGGGGCATTGAAAACTGTCGCTTTGTTGACGCGGGCGTAAAAATAGTCACGAGACACAATCATATGAAGCCCACTCGCACACCGCTGCGCCTTGTGACTTTAATTGCCGGCGCACAGGCTGGGCCGGCATCATAAGGGGTGATTAACTGCCGGCAATATGCTGAAAGAATTCAATAGGAATTGTTCACTCGCCATTAAATCTAATCAGTTTTTCCCCCCGGTGAAGTTAAGGTCATTCAAAAGGGGCGCTTATCAAAAAAGGAGGTCCCGAAGAGTAAATATGAATACAGGCTGCTTTTATGGTTTTGATATTTAGAGCTGCTTCCTGCAATGTAGATATACGTTGACGGCGCTCCGGGGAAGGCTTAAGGCCCTTCCTCCCTCTGCATAGCACTGGACGGGAGTCAGACAGTGTGCAGGCCCTGGGTGACAGAGGTCAGTCCTGCGTTTCACACACACACTCACATATACGTACAAACACACACACACACACACACTCGCAAGTGCAGTCTGGTTCCCAGCTGCAGTTGTCTCTAAGTATCAGCAGATGTCTGGCCCTGAGATCAAGACCGGAGAAGACAGGGGATGAGACTCCTTAGATGTGGGAGAGGCAATCCCTCCGAATACCACCCCTCTTATACACACAAACTCTCCGCACACACGTGCTCACACACTTTCAGAGGGATCCAGACACACACTCACACCGTCAAAGCCATCCAGACTTTTACTGGCCCGGGCAGTCAGACAGAGCAGAGAAGATGAATAACATCCCAGAGCTGTAGTCCGGGTCTTATTATGACATCTGCATGTCATAACATGACAATCCTGCAGCCGGGCCGCGAGCACCCAGGGAGCGGAGGGGGGGGCTCGGGCACTTTCTGCACATGTGTGTTTGTGTGTGTGTACAAGTCATTTAATGTGGGTTCAATTTGTTGTGTGCGTGTGTGTGTGTGAGGCTCACCTTCGTATATAGAGATGATGTGTGGGTGGCGGAGTGATGACATGATCTCGATCTCCCGGCGGATGTGAACCATGTCCTGCTCATCTTTGATCTTCTCCTTCCGGATGGACTTGATAGCCACCTGGAGAGACAGAGGACGTTTCCATCAGTTTTTTTTTTAGCGTGCTCATGGACAGCTTATGGAAAAACACAGAGGGCTGGAAATATGAAACGTAGGCTTAAAGTGCAACAAAAATGATGATCTGCGAGTTATCTTATCAGCGAACTTTAAAACACCCGTGCAAGTGTGCAACTCCGTGTGCAAGCGGAACCATGTGAGCCGAATCATTATGTACTGACCTCCTTAGTAAACCACCTCCCCATTACCCTCTTTCTCTTTCGGGACCTTTGTAGCAACCTTTGACCTTATCAACCTGGCCCTGCTGACATGAAAGCAAGATGAGTCAGAGGAGGAGAGGCGTCATCGGGGTCTAGCGCAGTGTAATTTACCCCCCACCCCCCTCCTCCTTCTGTACGACGCAAATTGAAGGTGCTCTGGGAAAAACAACCTGGCGTGTGGTGCCGTAATGGAAGCTTGCTTTGTGCTTGGCTATATTTAAAGCAGGTATTAGTCAGTGTTTGGGCTGTGCTGTGAGACATACTCCCCCCCCACCCCCACCACTAACTCCAGCCCCCCCCCACCCCTGGCTACCACCGCTCTGAGATCTGAAGGTAGATTGTTGAAACACAAGGGGTTCCCATAGCAACAGTCTGCTTGGTAGCCGTTGCGGTTAGAGGAAAAAAAGGAAAACGCGTCCTCTCCAGCGGGGTGTTGATGGTTTCAGCAGCAGGTCAGTTTGTTCCTCAATAACTCAAATGTCACCGATTCCACAGAAATATCCACACTTCCTCCTTGAGAGGTCATCGCATATTTTTAGCGATTCGCAGCTGACGGCCTACTTTTTCGGGGGAGCCGAGCACGGCGGCCTGCTGGGAGTTTTATGGACAGACGAAGAGCCGGTGATGCGCTCGGCTCGGCTCGGCTCGGCACTGAGGCCGCTGCAGGCGGCTCAGGAGTCAACAAGTACGTCTGATTCGATTCGTTTCTTACTGTCATGGCAACAGGATTCACTCGAACCTCCGGCGCACTCGCTATTTAAATGAGAGGTTAGCGGCCCACTCCAAATAAACCAATCGAAAGTATATACCCGAGCACATGTCACCGTAATTGTAGCCTAAACACTCTGGATTGAATCCCGGCGCTCCTTTGATCGGGCCCGTATAGAGTCTGTTCATTTGTTAGTTTAAACTTTTGTCCTCTCCGAGCCGGGCTGTAGTAGTCGGAGGAGCCCGGGCTTGGTTCCGCGCAGCAGAAACCACAGGCGGTAGCGAGTGCCAAGCTAATTACCGTGTACATCAATAAAAATAACCCCAAACCGGAATACTTCCCTTCCAGAGCGTGCCTTGATTACATAGAATTTAAAGAAATGATACTATAATAAACAAGATGAGGGCTACGGGGGGGGGTCCGCACGCTGGGTTCCTAATTGGAGAAAAAGTTGTTTGTGTCTTAGCACCGGTGTTTTCCTCTACCTCATCGGATTCATCAGCATTGTTGTCTCTAATCCCTGGACGTGAGGAACATTTTTGGGCCCAGGCTGCAGCAGAAGGTGAGCCAACCTCCTGTTTGGGGGATTCAGTTCACTCGTTCTGGAGGCAGGGGGGCCTCGGCTGCGGCTTGAAACCAAAATGGTCTGGGGTCTGAGATAGAGCTGGGTAACTCAACACATGTTCTCTTGTCCCTGAACCCCCCCCCCCCAATCCCACTTCGCCCCACCACCCCGATGTGGATCATTAAACAGGACTGCAGATCAACCACTTGCCAGCTGGCCGGGTCCGGCTGACGCAGATACGCTTGTCCTTAAGTGGATCCCCATTACTGTCACTCACGGTAAACAGCTGCCTCTGCCAGGTAAGGGGGGCCCGGGCCGACCTCATCTGGGACCCCCCCCCCTCCACCCTTGTTTGCGACACAGTTTGTTTGAAGCGAAAGTCGGTGTCGCGCTTCAGCGGAGCCTAACATCTCCGTGCTCTTTCTCAGGCCATTAAATCAGACGAAGGATCCTGCGGACGTCGTCTGAGTCAGAGGCCAAAGAGAAAGAGAAAGCGAGCGACAGCAGCAGGAGGAGGAAAAGGAGGCCATACTCTCATACACAGCCGGGGGGATCGCGATACCTCATCAGCGTCGCCGCGCGCAGCAGAGGAATGTCAGTGTTTTCCCCTCTCGCGCACCTCTCCAGCGGATCCATTGTTGAGGAGTGATGTAATCTGGTGCTTTAAGCTCATATTAATGTGACTCCGCTAAGTCCTTTAAGTGAGGCCGTCCCTCTTGTAATAGAGTCCCTGCCAGTGTCTCTGCGAGCCCACCCCGTGACCCTCCACCCCCCCCCCACCCCCCCCACCCACCC
>CAESWR010000115.1:186573-201302 GCA_903171835.1 Mullus surmuletus | reverse complement strand
TTAATGAGCCTCAGTGAGCGTTGAGCATAAATAAAGGTGTGAATGGGAAAAAAAAAAGAAAAGAATGAATGGGCGCTTCTGACTATGTGTTTTACCCTCATGCTGTCATTTTTCCTCAAGCGTTCTTAAATTATTCATATGAACTGGAGTTGTTCACTTGAAAATCTGCATTAGCAACCCAAGTGCAACACAAAGGACATAGAAAATTCAAAATAAAAAGTTAGATGGATAAAACACAATGAGAAGAATGTAAACAAGAACAATAAATGGGGTCTGACAATGGAGGGCCGCAAAATTACATCAGACAGGGAAGTGAATTGTGGCCAGTATTCATAGCAGATTAAAATCTATCAAATGCTGTTTTATTTTGCAGGAACAGATACAGTTGCGCAAGACCATTAATGCCAGTTAGCAGCAGATCCAGTCAGACTTTTATGGCCTGTAGTTGTGTTTGTTTCTATAATACCACTATTAAAATGGCAAACACTGCTCACGATCACCTGAGAAGCACTGCCACGTTTATTTGGAGAGGATGATTGATAGACATCTAAAGACACTGGCTGTGGTTGCTGTTTCAGTGTCCCTACACTTCCCCTGTTCGCTATACATTCAGCACGCCACATTTATTTGCATCTGGTTTCCATACTGAACGCAAATGGAAACACATCTCAGATTAGATTACCTAATTAATCCCATATTTCCCTGTGGACTGAGCCGCACACTGCAGGCTATTGTGGACTACCTGTGTGATCTGTACACATTCGCTCTTATTTTAACTCCTCGGACAGATGGCCGGTTATTCATACCCGAGCTCAGTCACTCTGTCTGTCTGCTTCTGTAGTCGGCATCAAAAGGAATATTTAACAGCTGATTCAAATAGCTGATGCCTCTACAATGGGGGCATTTTTTTCAATTTGTGTTTGGTTGTATTATGGAAATCACAGATTTCGAGAGTAAAGTCATAACTTTACAAGAATAAAGTGAGACATTTCCGAAAATCCTAACTTTATTCGCATAATTCTGACTTTATTTTCGGAAATTCATGACTGCATTCTAGTCAATTATGACTTTATTCTCATACATGATTTTTCCGTCGTAGAAATTAAACTAACCACTCCTTTTTTTCTCTTTTAAAACATTTTTTTTTTTACATACCATGTTTGTTTACTTGAGAATGGGCAGGCGTCCAACTCCTCTGTAGATAACCACAGGCACCCCGAGGAGAGAACCTACTGCGGCCGACCTCCGCCAATCAGACCAAGCGCATTTTAAATGCTAATTAGAAGGGATAAATGTGGGTTTATATCAAAGAGGGAACATATTGGCCCTTATGGCATTCGTGGCATTTAGTTGTAATTAAACGCTATAAATAGTGCAGCTATAGCCACACAGACTGAGATGACTATCTGATCTTGGCCTCAGTTGCACTCAAAAGGGAAAAAAAAGAACATTGTAGCTGTATGGTGTTGAAAGAGTGCCAACATTGACCCCTAGTGGTGAGTGTGTGGCAACAGCAAGATAGATAGACAGATAGACAGATAGACAGATAGATAGATAGATAGACAGATAGATAGATAGATAGATAGATAGATAGAGCCAACTTTATGATGACTCAAGTAAAATAATGAGATTCCCAAGAAAATCATTTAAATGTCTTGTATATAAACCCGGGATGTTATATTACTTGCCTAAGGTTCCTGATGGCACCCAATTTTAAATCAACTCCATAAAATAGCTTTTTGCAAACGGTTGTAAATCTGCATAACGCTCTGCCATATAGACCATATCAGTGTTTTCTGCATGTTTTACTACTTCTTGCAACTCCCCTGAGTGCAAATCATAAGTACTTCACTTGGCTGCTGGGCATTTTCCCAAAAATACCAGGTTTCATTTTTTTTTTTTAAACAGAACAGCATATTTCTACTTTGCTATATTGCTGCTTATACTTTTGCAGTTAATAAAGTAAAGTACAGAGCGGATAAAGACGAAAAAAACCTGTTATACAGTGTGATATACAATATAGGTGGTGCCCTTGGCAGGACTATGAATTTCCAAGTTCCTAAGTCTTGAAATTTCCAACTCACTTGAAACCACAAGCCAGACACACAGTGAAAATGTAAAGTTCAAAGTCGACTTCTTATATTGGCGATCGGAGTGAAGGCCGTGTAGATCAATCTTGGTGGCAACACCATCGTAACTACTAAATCCATCTTCCTTAGCCAAGACTTGATCTTACATTATCATAATGAAATGTGACATAATGAGTTACGGCCTGTTTGCTTTGACGACGAGTAAGAGTGAATATTCAACTCTATGCCATTTTCACTTTAGAAGACTGACAACTCATTCATTTGGTTTGTCATTTCAGTAGAGCAATACTGTTTTTACTCCATGTGGTCCGGAAAAGTTCATTCAATCTCCAAAACAAGAGGAGATATATTCCCCTCCGCTTATCCACAACAAGAAAAGATATGAGAAGTGACAAAAAACAGGCCATCGTCGAGGAGATAAAGGTGAATGAGGCCGTTGCATGAGCAGATGGTGCTCTAATATAATTGAGTTTGAAATCAAATTCGATAGCGCATAAATGTAAGAGGCTAACAAGGCTATTGTGACACCGGGTGTCACCGAGCGCCAGGTGGCGACCACAGCAGGAGCAGATGATTTAGTCTGCAGCGATGGGTTCAGCTTTTTCATTTCTGTGAGCATTGAAATCTTTGGTGCAGATAAGCAGAAATCTAACATGGAGGTTCATCGGACTGGGTTGGCAAAACTGGGTTAAACAAGCATTTTGTGTGTTTCTTTGAAAGAACACTAGACAAATACACGACCCAGACATGAAACATATTTCCTGACTAATTACACTGGGAGAAAGGAGTCAGGAGACAGGAATTGAAAAAAAAGAAAAAAATGCAGACAGTAACTAAATATTGGCAGGCAGGTTTGAATAATAATACCTTTTCTATTATTAGACACACGGTTTACATCAAGTCACCAAACAAGGAGTTCAAGACGAAAAGGACGACAAACCTGTCTGTATTCTTGATACATTTTTTTTTATTTCCTTAAATAAGCCGAATACAGATGGTCATAGTTTTGCATGAATTGCAATAAAAACCTGCATTGCCTCTGAAAATGTGTTGCTGCAATCTCATTTTTTAGCACGATTTTTTCACTTTCTGCAAGATTCTGGACTCTCACAGAAATCCACAGCTTTGATAATGTTTATCTCTATTTTTGTATTATTTCCTTGCCAAAACGGATCCTTCTACCTTTTGAAAGAAATGTAGCTTTGATATTGTATATTTCTGAGCTTTCACCTCAAAACAATGATCACTAATCTTATGTCAACCAATTAAATGCGAACCAACGCGTTGGCGCCAATGCACAGCCGATTGTTTGGACACACTTCCGGTTCACGAGATACACCTGTTGACCAAATCAACCGTAACACCGCCCACCGTCATAACGTGGCTCCCCGCGGCCGCGCACGTACGCGCACTTGAGAGGTGCTCACTTTTTTTTTGCCTGAAGCGTTCGCATTTACAGACTTTTCAGGTGACTTGTCCTTTTACTTTTGCAAAGTTGAACTTTTGTCACGTCATTAGTCAGTATTCTTATGACGCCGGCCGCACTGTTAGCAACGGTTAGCTTAGCCAGCTAATGTTGACTGCGCGGTGAACCGCGCGCGAGCGCGAACCGTTAGCATCGTTAGCTATGCGCGTGAGCTAGCTAGCGGACTAAACCAAACGAGCACGCTATTCTCGTGTCTGTAGCGCCTTTATCCACGATTAATTCCGAAAATATGTGCCTCTATGTGTTTATCCAAGCAGTGATGCTGACCGCGGCGCGGAACGTGCTGTCCAAACTGATCTCCCCGCTGTGGCGGTCGGTGAAGGAGGATGAGGAGGACTCACCGCCCGGTGCCGCAGGTGAATGCGACGTTCAAGGGCCGTCGTAAAACCAACGACTCGCCCACAGTCTCCCTGTTGTGGTCTGTGCTCCATCAGGCTCGGAGGTCATTCGCCAAGTTCGCGGCGGTGTTGTGACCCAGCTGTGCCTCGACTACGGCATGATAGACAGCGCCATCTACTTCACCGGGGGAGAGGTTCTGGGCGGGGTGCCGCTGAAAGAGGGGGCGCTGGTGGACTGCATCGCGGTGCGAGATGGTGCCCATGGCGGCTGGAGGGCCATCAGGGTGAGAGAATTCAGTGCACCTGCAAAAAAACGGTGCATTGCACTCTTTTGGGACTTGCAGACGCTACAATAGATAATGCACTCTTTTTGACAGAATCCAGCAAGGTCAGTGGACCTGAATCAAAACACTTGCTGATCTTGCAAGGCCAAACACTTATCAAGTGCTCAGTGCTCAGACTACCTTTTTTTCCATTTCAAACCAGTCAAATGGATGTTTTTCCTTGATTCTGGTGTCAAGGACAGAAAAACAACATATGGTACAGATGCTGAAACGACAATTGATAGAAAATATTTAAAAGAATTTACCTTGAAGCAAAATAAGTAACAGGAACTATTTACAAATTCCAAACATTTTAAATTAATAAAGCTGGTCAGGTCATTTTTGCGCTGGTTGGTCGCCTAAATAGGGCCTGCGTATGTGAAATAGTCTATGATTGTAAGATGATGCCCTTTGTTTTGTCTTCTAGGTGGAGAAGAGTAACGATGCTTGGGAGCCAGAAGGAGGAACCTCCCTAGAAAATGACTGCGTGCAGCTGCGGCCGCTCATCGGCACAGTCACGTCTTTTGATGGGAATGGCGGCTACATTAACCAGACCACTTATTTCCAAAGCTCCAGTCTCTGGGAAGGTACTAATCCTTTCTGTGCTTGAGATGCTGAACATGTCAGCCTCTATGCCGAACATAAACTTCTTCATTTCAGTGGTCAAATGCTATCAGACGCATTTCCTAGCAAGCTGCATTTAGATTTTAAAAGCAGTTTGTTGAAGGCTGATGTTATTACCGTGCTTGTCTGCATGCATTGTGTTTTCTTTTAAGGGTATGAACCAATGAAAGGAGACTGGGTCCAAGCAAAATATTTTATTAATCCAACCCAGTGGACCACCCAAGCTCAATCTGTAGCTCCTTTGCGATATTCCCGCCTAGACCAGGTAACCGCATCCTTGTATGGTCATCACAGGGAAGTTCATTGCTACAGCTACATCAATTTTTAGCGAGCTAATACACATTATTAAGCTTGTTGATTATAAATGCCCCTTTTCTCCAGGTGTGTGTGACCAGTGTGTATGGTAAATACGGTGTGGTGGACGGCAGCGTGTTCTTCAGCCTCGACTCTATTCGGATGCCTGCCTGCTACCAGCCTTCGCCAGGACACGTGGTCAACCTGGTGATGGTGGAGAGCAATCAGTCCATCTACTGCTGGAGGGCCTTGTGCATGGCACCGTGCCATCAGGGGTACTGACCACGCTCGTACCCTTTGCCAGAAGTTTTCCTAGATAATGTTTTGATGGGAGTATTCTAATATAAATTGCTTATTCGGTGGGCTGTTGATATTGTCGTTGCAGTGAGAATTTGGCTGCAAAACCTCGTGTGGAGACTGAGCTGGAGAGCATCCTGGAAAACAAGGGAGGGCTGGATGTAACAGACTATGGTCATTTTGGGAATTTGATGATCGGGGAGAAACTGGAGCTGGTGCTGTGGATTCAGTGAGTCACTCAAGACTCAAGAAAAAATGTCAAATGCCAACTACTAAATAAATCGGAACCATGTCAACTGTCTTGCTCTTTCCAAACAGGAATAAAGGTTCAGAGACGCAGAGACTGAAGTACTGTGAATTTGCTGGCTGGGACTCGGAAGAGCAGTTCTCATTGATTGCTGTCAAAGACTGCACTTCACAGAGACAGAAGAACGAGCATTTGCAGCAGAACTGCTCGGTGTCCACTCTCAGCCCTCCAGTAAATGGGTTCTCTTATGTAAAAGAGGCAGACCAAAAAAATGGCAACACATTGAAGGTAAATGGCCAGTCCCCCAGTATGAGGAGAGAGGAACGCGAGGTGGATATTAAACCAGGAGAGAGACTGTCTGTTGGAGTGGCCTGCCAAGCAAAGTAAGTGGCTTTTATTTATTTATTTAGATGTGTTAATGGTTTAGATAAAAGACCTGTGGCACTCTGCCAGGCTAAAGAAAATTGACTTCTATGTCAACTGTTTCTAAGGTATTTGTCAGTGTTGCTTGTGCAGCTTAATTCAATGTGTTGGGGAAATTGCCCAGGAGCCTCGGCCGGTGTGGTGAGCTGCTGCTGCTGCACTTCTCGTCTTTCTCCATTGGGAGGCGCCTGGAGGTCACTGTGGGTAGCAAAGACGAGAACCTGCTGCAGCCCACTCTGCCCTACTGCCCCAGCGTGACCCAGCCTCTCACAAGCACGGCCTCTCACGTGCTCACAGTCGCCGCTCCTAAAGATGCACCGAGGTACCAAAACAAACCTCAGATATTACTACCCAAAGACATCACAACACTCTAAACAATGCTTTGTTATTGAGCTGGTGTGGCTAATTTCATGTGGGCGATGTCTTTTTTCCATCACTCAAACTAACGCTTATATTTGAAACAAGATGAATCACTGTCTCTTCCCTTGAGTGTGTGTATATGTGTGTGTGTGTTGAACTCTGCCTCCTGTAGGCTGACAAAGCGGCGGCTGCCAAACTTTCTACCTTCTAACCCCGTGCCCCAGGCGTTAAGAGACTGTGTGGACGCACAGAATGACGTGCTGGTTCTTTATCCCTGCCTGGGAGAGGTGAGAAGTGTGTAGCGCTTGGATACTTTTGCTCATCAGGCTGCCTGTGATGATTGTTGTTTGATTTGGGAAGCTGTGATAAGACTAACAATATATTTTATTCATACCAACTGCATGGTTTCCTTAGAAGCCAAACAGCCCCACCTGGGTCTATGTTCAGATTTTTTTCCTTGTCTTCTTCTGTGTGCGTTTGCTCAGATTCTGTCAGCGTCCAACATGCGGTCCCGTTTCTCAGCGCTCCTCTGGATGGAGGAGCTACACGCAGAGAAAGAACTCAAAGAATTTTCAATCTGCGGTGCTCTTCTCAGGAAAGTGGGCGTCTACCTGTGCCTAGAGGTTCTTGGCTTGGCTGAGGGTCGACCCAACCTCAGTATAGGTGTGCAGACGTCTGCCCTCTGTCAAATATGTTGAAGTTTCACATTTTTTGCCATCAAGAAGCATTTTGATTCACTTCCCTACCCTTCAGGTGACAGAATCGTATTAAAGAAGCAACAGGGTGATGCCATGGTAATAGAGTATATGAGTTATGTCACAGAGGTAACAATATATATTACACTTTGAAGCACCCTCATGTTCTCCATATAATCTAGACACGGATTATATCTCAATACATACTTCTCTGCATTTCCACACAGATCAATAATGAGGATGTGAGTCTGAGAGTCAACTCAGACTTTCAGCGCAGCTACCTTGGCGAGCCACTTGATGTTGAGTTCCCTTTCAACAGGTCGATCTGAATGTCATCATGAATTGATTTTATTTTTCTTTACTGCTGTTGTGCTTTCAGTTCACTTGAGTGATATCAATAATCAATATTGTGACCATTTCCTTTTTACAGGTTGACAATTAGGCGTTGTCACCACGCAATCGACCAAACAAAGCTGTTTGGGGACAGTGAGTGAATGTTTACTTCATTTTCTTAAGGCTATGCGGCTTTTGACAGTAACAAATTAGTCTTAGGGTCACCAGTAATATTGCCCAGAAATATAGTTCTAAGTCTACTAAGACATTAATTATAGCTCATGACTCATGAATTTTGTAACAGCTTATCCTATGAAATGTTTGAGTGAAATGGTAAGACTTTATTTGTAGGATATGTAAACTTTACTCGTATAGAAAACAAGTAATACTAGATGGAGAATAATTGCAAACTATCCCCGATTAAAAGACATAATTGATGTTTTGACTCCCACCGTGTTGTGCAGCTCTGTCAGTTAATTTCTGTCGTATTGGATATTCTTTTATGATTCTCAGTTTCAAAGTTGAATTAAAAATTCTATTCTATTTATTTATCTATCAATCACATTTTTTGTGCTCTAGTTCTCTTCCCTTCCAGAGTTATAAGCCAGAGCCCTCAGTGGACAGGAGAGTGGGCTGAGGAACCAGGAAGCAAAACCATGGAGGACATTGAGGTAAAGCATAAATATCTTCAAATATCTTTGAAATATTTTGCCTGTTTTTTGAGTCTAATTGTCCCTGAACACCAGGCTTCCACCATGGAGAGTGGAGACGTATCGAGCATATCTGTCGACATGAGATCAAAGGCCACACAGACGAAAGGTGCTGCTACCCGGTTTGCAGAGGCGATGTTTGCGCGCTGGCAAACTTCAAATAATCAAATAATGTGTTATCGCTTCTAGATGGTACCGTGCCGTCCAAACCCATCCCTGGCCCCGGCCACTTCTTCAACCCTGCCCTCAACCCCCCACAGAGGGAGGCAGTGAGGAGGATCTTAGCTGGGGAATGTCGGCCCACCCCCTATGTTCTTTTCGGACCCCCCGGCACTGGAAAGACCATTACCCTCATAGAGGCCATACTGCAGGTGCAAACAAACGCGCAACAAAAACATATAAAGGCAGAGATTTCTCCTAAATATACTTTGTTATTCTGTCTTCTAAAGATGCCCAGCGAAGCCAACTTGTGAGCATTGATTAAAAAAAGAAAAGAAAAAGACATCCTCTGCCACAATCGGAATTCATCGCATGTCTCCTCCAGGTGCACCACTTTCTGCCCAACAGCCGCATACTGGTGTGCACTCCGTCCAACAGCGCCGCTGACCTCATCTGCATTCGTCTACACAACAGCGGCTTCTTGCACGCTGCCAGTTTGGCCCGAGTCAACGCTTCTAGCAGACAAGAAGAGGTATTTGTAAGAAGAGGGAGAAATAAAATAACACAAATCATTGTCCGGCTTCTTTGGCAGCGCATAAGTCAAATAAGGATAAGAGGCATACCAGGTCCGCGCAGCTACTGCCACCCCTGGGGGAGAGTGGTGGGGTTGTCAGTAATCCTCGTAAATGATAAATGTGTCCGTGATAATGCGTTCTACTTTTTGCAGGTATCATAAGATTCACATCTTTCTTCCCCGCAGCTCATCCCAGAAGTGCTGAGGAAGTACTCAACGGCGGGAGAGGACATCCGTCATGCCTCTTTTCACAGGATCGTGGTCAGCACCTGTTCCAGCGCCGGGATGTTCTCTAATGTAGGGCTACAGTAAGTACCAGTCAGGATAAGGGTCAACACTTAAATATAAGCAACTTTTTCCCCAAGTTTCTTACAGGAGATGCGTGGGTTTCTTTTTCCTCAGTGTAGGACATTTTACTCACGTCTTCCTGGATGAAGCAGGTCAGGCCACAGAACCAGAGGCCCTCATCCCCATAGCCCTTGTGTCGGAGAAGGATGGACAGGTCTGTTCAGTGTTATTGTATTTCTGCTGGTATCCACCTTACCCTCTGTATTTTCTTTGTATGACAGTGGTTTTCAGAGCTGCTTCTTCCCCCTGCCTTTAGATAGTGTTGGCGGGTGATCCCCGTCAGTTGGGACCGATTGTGAAGTCAAAGCTGGCTGCTGCCTTTGGCCTGGGGATGTCTTTGTTGGAGAGGCTCATGGCAAACCCTCTTTACTCCAAACATAAGTGGGGATACAACCCCAAGCTGGTTGGTGCACTCCATACAAGTCATTTATGGTTGATAACACTTGGAAATGTCATCTTAAAATTCAAATAAGGAAAGAGGAGGATGTCCTGTTACTGTATCTGCATGACTTGTATGCCTGTAAATACAATTATGCTAACTTCATTGCAGGTGACTAAACTGGTGTACAACTACAGGTCCCATGAGGCTTTGCTCATGTTGCCCTCCAAGCTTTTCTACCACGGGGAACTGCGTGTCAAAGCTCCAAGGGATGTCGTGGAATCCCTTTGCCAGTGGAAAAACCTGCCCAAGAAGGGTTTCCCTCTTCTCTTTCATGGTGTCCGGGTGAGCACTCTGCACACTGTCAAAAATGTGCTTATGCGAAGCTTCGATGAGGTGTACAATGTGACGAGTGACTGTCCTAATTTTAAACATCTGTACATTTGACTGATGCCACCAGTGTTGTTGACGTATCCCATTTTGCTCTGCTTAAGGGGACAGAAATGAGGGAAGGTAACAACCCATCATGGTTCAACCCAGTGGAGGCTACACAGGCCATGCTCTACTGCTGCCAACTGGCCAAGAGACCCTACAAGCCTGTGCATGTCTCTGACATCGGCATCATTGCGCCGTACAAGAAGCAAGTAAGACTGCACAGACTGCAATCTTTGGAACATGTGCTATGCTTTTATGGTGCTCCGCCTAATATCAGAGGTGTCTTCAGAGTAATCACAAGGACAGGAATGACTCTACTAAGTCGCATTTTGTACCTAGATCATATTGAAGCATCTGTTATTAATTAGATTTATTAAGTTGTCAGCTAAATGCGCCATCCTCCTGAAAGGTCCTTTTTTTTTTAAATTGATTCCCAGTGTGAGAAGATTCGCATCCTGCTGGCTAAAGTAGGCCTGTCTGACATCAAAGTGGGCTCTGTGGAGGAGTTCCAAGGGCAGGAGTTCTTGGTCATAATCATGTCAACGGTAAGCCAGAGCAGAGTCTGCAGTCAGCTGCTGTCGATTGTAACCCTCATGTTAGGACTGCACACTGGCAAAGCACTGTAGCCCTAGATGCTCCATGGGTAGGTTTGCTACTGCCCAGAGGATAGTTTAAATGCAGAGCACACATTTCCCCTGTGGGATTAATGAAATCTAAAAACAAATGCCAAGAGGGTAATTAATATTGGGCAGTGTGTTATTATAAATATCAACAAATGAGAGTATCTATTGCAGTATGTCATCACAGTGTCTGTATGTGGTACTTTCCACTCATTTCAAATTACTCCTGGACTGCATCCACCCTCAATTTTTGACCTAATCTGGCAGCTTTTTCTGTTTTGATTGTCTAATGATATAGGTTCGCTCGAATGAATTGGTCCAGAGTGATGATTTGCAGAACTCTCTCGGCTTTCTGAGCAACCCCAAACGCTTTAACGTGGCTGTCACCCGCCCCAAAGCCATGCTGTTAATCGTTGGAAACCCTCACATTCTCATCAGGGTGAGGGACGAAATGTTGGTGTATAGAAGAAAAAAAGGATTTTTAAAATTTGCAAGTATTATGATGAAAGTTTAAACCTCTATTTAGGACTTTTCTGTCTTAATTTCTCTCCAGGACCTCTGCTTCAGGGCCTTGTTGCAGTACTGCTTCATCAATGGGGCATATCTAGGCTGCGACCCCCCTCCCTCCCTGAGAGACACACACATGTATGTAACCCAAATCCATTCAAGTTCCACTCTGAAATGTTATAGTCATGTCATGGCCTGAAAATAAATTTACATAGAAACTACCTGAATTTATGTTTATCTAGTAAAGGGCTTTTCTTAAAATTAATTTTAGGTACTAATTAGTCAGACTGACATCTGAGTGGGCTGGAATGATACAAGAACTGCCCATCTGGTTTACTCGTAAATCGTAGAATCACTGCTGAGGATGTTAACCGCTGCACTTTGAATTAGGTTTGGCAAATAATGAATCCAAGCTCCTTTTTACCCCCCTCTTTTAACGCCCACAGAGCTGCTGAGGAGTGATATAATCATAGAAGCCTCAACTCTGACTGACTTGGTGACATGGTTCTGAGTTACCGCCCTTCACAATCCCTTGGCTTGTCACTTCAGTTGATCAGTTTGAAAAGCGAAATTTCTTGTTTCTGTGAGTAGGTTAATGCACTTCCAATCAGGGATGGAAATAAAGATGACATTCATGTACGTTGTGCAGCAGTTTTTTTCTCCCTCCTGTGTTTATTAAGCTGGTGTGCTTGACCGTGCGTAACATCTTCAAGTAAACGTACACAGATTCTGGCTAAATTATTGTTTATTATGTCACTGCAGTATTGCCGTGTTCAACTTGCGAGATGATGCAGATAGCCCAGCACGGCATCGGTCTGAATGCAACTGTAGACGTTTCCGGTGCTTCCATATCGGCTCTGTGACGAGAGGGAAGAACTCAGATGTAAGGCGGTGACGCTGCCTTGCTTTAGCATAACGAGAGGACCTGCAGTTGTCTGCACTTACCAGGGCGAGCTGTCTGCACACCTCGGCGTGGCAGCGTCTGCCTGCCAGCCTCGGAGACTGGATGTGACAATTGAGTGTTACTGACAGTCTGCGCAGGGACTGTCAGTCCTACTGGAGCCCAGCAGGACGGGGGTGGGGTGGGGAGGGTGTAGTGGGACTAGAAAGGAGGCAAATGGGGCTTCAATCTCTTAAGTTAATGAGTCTCTTATGTGCTGGGAGGAGACAGCTTTTATCTGAGCGCACTGTGCTACAAGGGAGCCCATCTCAGACACCCATTACCCCCCCCACACCCCTTTTTTCTTCTTCCCAAACACGCCTCAGTCTTTGATGAATGTCTCAGGTGTTTGTTCTGCTGTCCTACTCTGCCAGCAGAGACTGCACCATAAACCCAAACCGAATTGACATCATGCTGCCCAAAAGACTTTGTAGTTACTGCGTCTAAGCTGATGTTCTGGACTTGGAGGGGGTTGATGTTATCCATGCTTTTGGTCCTCTCTTGATTTCAAATCCTGAACAAACAGAAATTTCAGAGATCAATTAGAGTGGATTTCTGCCTTGAGATTAAATTTTGCATGAAATGTAATTTTGAGACTTTGCTGTTTAGGGAGACTTCCCAGTTCATCCTTTGTTGTTGATGTAGCAGAAATTCTAATTGGCCGTGGCTTGGCAGTAGCTTGATAATTTGACAGCTGACTGTGCACGAGCAAAGAAGAAAAGTATCGAGTTTACACCTGAAATAAAATGTAACTCTCCCATTCAGGGTGAGTGAACCACAAAGTAAGCTTCACTTTGGCAGTATGTTTATCTGTGTGAATGTCAAAATCTCCTTAGGTGGTTTTTGCTGTGTTGGACAGACAGGTGCCCATTGATTCAACTCATACTTTCATCACCTCACCTAATAACCAAGGCAGGAGTAAGCAACACATTACCAAGACAGACACGGTGTCTACAGGGCGGCCATTAGGCCCAACAACAGACCCCTGCTGGGCTGCTGGCAGGGGGAGCTTGTTAAACATGTGGACTATTGTTCTCCCAAATTGGTCTGTGACTCTAATTGCTCAGTTAGTCCCCTTCTTATGGGTTGTGCTCGTCTACCCGAACTGGAACCAGCGTCCTCCGCTCATCAGATGGGGCTGTAAAAGCTGGCTGAGCTGGGGCCGATGGAGGGGCCGGAAGAGGTGCCCTGGAGCTGCACAACTGCAACTAAAACTGCTCAGAACAGATACAAACATTTACAAACATTGAAAATTCATTAATCTACTCACCCAAGTACTGATAGAATGTTTAGATTATTTTTTCATTCCCCAGACCACCGTTTTCATGGATCAAAGTTTTACATACTATTTTAGTAAAGACGTCATAATGATAATCCATAAAATGTCTCCATACTGCTCATCCGTAGTAATGCAAGTGTTTTGATGCGCCAAAAAGCCATGTTTTTAAAGAAGAAATAGTTTTAGTTTTACCTCTTAGTATACTATTGTCTGCTTTTCATATGGAATGAAAATGAAAATATATTTTAGGCATTTCACTTTTCAACTATAGTCACAGTTTACCTCAATGAAAAACTGTGATCGTACAAATATCCAGCAGTGTTATGTGATGAAAAAATTATGAAGCCACAATTTCCTTGGCATTCAGTAAATGATGACTGAATTCTCATTTTTCTGTGAACTAATCCTTTAAGTTTGCTGCCTGTGAGGCTGCTTAGGTCACCGCAGGCCGGCTGAGAACGAGCCCTCTGATTCGTGGAAGTCCCTCAAGTCTGTGAAAAAAATACCCCAGAGGCATCAGCCCCAGATACTAATCTGAATTTAGAGACAGACGACATCCAAACAAATGCGATGATGCTGTTACGTACTTCTATTGTATCACAAGCCCCGCGTACGTGAGAGCGGGAGAGGGAGACAAATTAGCACTCGTGTCTCTTAACAGCAGTCTGCATCTTGGGACGAGATCTCTACTCCCCTGAGTGGGATGATCGCATGTTACACTGGGTGTTTTTATTGTAAAAATGAAATGCATTTACCACAATGGAAAATGTATGCGCATCTCTGAAGCACGTCTGTGTCTCTTTTCTGGACCGGGACGCTGAAATCTCAACTCCTTCGAGACAGACGGCCCAAAAAATGCAGTAGTGTTTTTTTGCGGTGGCATCAAACGGAAAAGCCAAAAAGATGCTGCCTCGTGCTATTGAGCATTTGAGTTTGCATTCTGGCAGATCAAAGCCGGGTGAGCCAGAGGAGACGCTGCTCTGCTAATGAAACCTCCAATTAGGAAGCAGACTGGTGATATGAAGGAGACTGGCTGTCTACAAAAAAAAACTCTGATTGTTGTATTCCAATTTGAGGAAACTTTACAGCTTCACCTATTGTTCCCCCAAAAAAGGACAAAGGAGACGCTCACTAT
This sequence comes from Mullus surmuletus, assembly GCA_903171835.1. Classification (NCBI taxonomy): domain Eukaryota; kingdom Metazoa; phylum Chordata; class Actinopteri; order Syngnathiformes; family Mullidae; genus Mullus; species Mullus surmuletus. The sequence continues at coordinate 186,706 of CAESWR010000115.1, read as the reverse complement.
GAAACACGATGGCGGCGTTGTACTGCAGTATTTCTCATCTAGGCTGTCAGGATATCAGATTTTCACTTCACGATTATCTTGGGCAAAAATGTCACAATATTATACCTAGAAAATAAGGGTACAATCAATGAAA
>CAESWR010000115.1:152729-162996 GCA_903171835.1 Mullus surmuletus | reverse complement strand
GCAAAAAATAAAAAAAATCATCACATCATTAGCACTTCCCCCACACACTGTTTTTTTTTAATATATCTTAGACGTCTGTCTCTATATAAACAAGCTGAGGAGCCACACCCAGAAGCACTCCCTTCCCCCAACACACACACACATGCAGCCACACACACACACACACACACACACACACACACACACACACACACTCTCCCTCAGACTACATGGACCAAACTCATTCGAAGTGCAAACAAGACAATTGCTGGAAGCATCCTTTCAGCTGCAGCACAACTGCGCTGTAGTTGTAGCCGTGTGTGTGCGTGTGTGTGTGTGTGTGTGTGTGTTGCCTTGCTGGCTGCAGTGACACTGAAGTGTAATGGGATGGAAGAGACTAATTTATAATAAAGCAGAGTGCTCGGGTTTTCTGGTGCGTGCGCGGTAGGCAGGCGGAAGGACGGCGCGCGAGTGTGTTTTCCCCGCATTAATGTGTGTGTTTAAGTGTCTGAGCAGCGATGGCGCTGGCGTGTTTTTCCCCGTGTAGGGACTCCACTCGCCACCTGCTACATTGGAGTATGTGCTGTACAAGGATGTAATGCAACGGGTGAGAGGGCAGCTAAGTCCTTCAGCTGTCTGTAGAGCCCAGATTCGAGCTTTTAAGGAGGTGAGCAGCTTCTGCTCGCTCGGATGGATTGTGCGGAGCAGGTCCACGGGGCTGCAGACGGCAGCTCAGCCCGCACTTAAAGGCGAGGAGAGGATGCACGGCGAGAATATACCTACAGGAAAGAATCGATACGTCTGACAAGAGAGGCCAGTGCAACTCTAAATGCTAAACTTCTATGCTCTCTTACTGTCTTTGAGAAACAAAACAGTAGTTGTAGCTGTGATAATTCCTCACTGCTGTTCAGTCTGACGCATGAAAAACTCCACAAGAGATGCAGATACCCAATAAGGAAGCTGAAATTGTCAAACAAAGCAAGGAAATCTAGTCTTAAAGCAATTTAAACTGGTTCAACTGAGCACTTTTAAATCCCAATTGAGACTATTTGAGGCCAGCTCCTCACAATGTGTTTGTTTTCATAATCTGCTTGTATATTCAATTATATCCCTTTATATTTGACTTTTGTTTGTGTTTTAATTTTGTAACTCTATTTTGATTTTGGTGAAAGAGAAGAAAGAAAATATCGATACATCAAAATATTGTGATATTTCATGACGGGATACAGTATTGATTTTTTTATACTTCATTAGCTGTTTGCTTGGTGACAGTGGTTTTGTGTTTTATTTACGCCTCCAACCGCTAGTTGGCAGCAGACTCAGTCATTTGGCTCTCCTCCTCCTTCCACTTCTCTCCTCTCAAAAAGACCGCGCGATGCCTCAAGCTTTGGGGGGGAAATTGCAATTTATCACCTTGCTTATAGTATCCCAATATATCGCAATACATTGTATCACCACAACTGCATCAGGATATGCATCGTATCGCCAGATTCTTGCCACTTCACATGCCTAATGCTGCGTTATCTTGGTGAGGTCTCCCTTGAAAAAGAGGTTTTGACCTCATTCTGAGCTCCCTGGTTAAATAAAGGCTAAATAACAATCTAAGTTCGACCAAGCATCATGAAAGTATTGTAGGTATGACCGCCGTAAGTATAATGCTTGGTGGAGCTTTCTGCTGCTGGGAAGAGAAACTATTCAGATCGTCTTGCTTGGTGAAAGTTTCTTTTTTAAGCCATACAAATATATGCTGATCATTAGCCCTGAATCCTGCTCTAAACACACGCTAGTTAGCTGTGTTAAACCTCACCTGCCTGATGAAGAGCTCCAACGCTTTCAAAGTCTCCTTTTTAAAAGTTTGCCAAGTATGTTTTCTCAAGTCAGGAGAGCCGAACTAATGAGCTGAGTGTGGGAAGTTACCGTCTTAAAACACATTTCAATGAGAAATACAAAAACCTTGAAGCAAGACAACTCCGCTCACTGCAGTGGGTGTGAGCTTCAGAGGCTGGAACAAGTAGAAGTGGAAGGCTCACGGTTCATGAGACTAATGCCTGCTTTTTAAATTTGCCATTCTTGAGAGTTATAGCGCTTTTCCACTGCATGGCGTCACACCTATTTTTTGGTTTCCATGAGGATTATGTACCACTTTGATGCTCTCTTCTGATTCCAAGAGGCCAGTCGGGCAAGAGTACGGACCAAAAGGTGATGTGAAGTCCACTGAGATTTAGTCATTAAGTCAGTGCAGCATGCTTGGAATTGAGAAATAAATGTCAAAATATGTCCGTTTCTGTAGTTAAGTTCTAGGACCACTTTCATCAAAAAAGTTTGAGTGGCAGCAGCATATTGACAGAACATGAATTATATATATATGTCTTTTTCGTGTGAAATAGTCATCATGTGCAGTAATTCATCCACGTGCAATATTCATGCAACATTCCTGCACAGCTCAGTATTTTCAAAAATATAGTATTTGCTATATTTTGAATTTTTTTCATCTTATTTGTTTCTTATACTTACTTTCTGCAATTCTTACGTCCCTTTTCTTTCCATTTATTGCTCTCCTTTATGTATATGCTGGGAAAATGGTTATTTTCCTATTGTGGGATAATAATAAAGAACTATTCTAATCTATTGTATCCGATATTTGGGCGGCATGGCTCCGTCTCGGGACCTCTGGCGTTCCACAAGCCACCATGGAAGTTTGTGTCCGGGAAGCGGGACCTCCCTGCTCTTCCGTACACCTACATGGAATTTAAAGGGCAAGGAGGGCAGCAGCAGAACAAAATAATCCCAAGAACGAAGCAAACAACACTGGCACCGAGTGACAGGGAATAAGTCAGAGTACAAGAGGGAGGAGCTTGGGAGGAGGTGGCGAGCATGACGGAGGGACGCGACAAGAGTTGGCAGGCCGCCGCACTTCAAATGATATGGCTGTTATTGAGCTTGCAGTTGTCGACAGCTATCTTGACAACGTGGCCTGACAGAACCAACGCTACGCTTGGTATTTCCAATCTGCCGTCAGTTTTATCTTGGTAGGATACGTTTGAAACTTCGATGCAGCGCGGTTCCGGTGCCGTGGCGATAAGCGCGATAAATGTGACAAGAATGGATACAAAATTCAACCAACCCAATATGTTTAAGAGATTCGGCATTACCGTTTCTTGTGATAACATTGCGTCCCATTGTCTTGGGCTGAGCACACACATACATACACACCTTTACAATGCCAAAAGGAAACCATGGAAATCGAGCGGCGGAGATTATGGTACCGACACCTGAAATGTGTCGGTACCATGTAGTGTTGTAGTGCTTGAGACCGGTCGAGACCAGGACAGAACAGACAAAAGAAGAATGCAGCTGCTGCCTTCCCTTGAAAATTAGTCAAAATGGCTGGCAAAGCACCAAAATGCAAAACGTTCAAGAATACCTTGCTGAAAAGAAACGTTGCTGTTGCATTTATGTAAAAGCAAACCTGATTAAAAAATATACTGGTCATTTGTTCTGTTTTGTTGAGATTTTTCTTTGATACAGACTTGGTCTTGTCTCAGTCTCGAAACTCTCTAGTCTCGATAATGTCTTGGTCTCGGTTGGTGCGGTGTTCACGACAACACTAGAGGGGAAGCGCTATTAGACAACTCAGCCACAAACTGAAACAGTCTTGCAGCATTGCAGATAATATGTTTTGGGGCAGTAAGCCCTGAATGACGCGGCCTGCTGTTGTGTCTTAAATCACTGTATACGTTAATATCAATTATTGCTAATCAAGGCGAGGTAGGTCCCTTTGTTCCTGAATGACTGAATTAAACATCCCGGCTCAGCCTTTGAAAAAATCCACTCCGGCCAGATCTTAAATCAATTCCATTCAATATACACCGCTGATTTCGCTGTTCTGCTGTGAAGCCCCTGAATTAAAAAAAAAAAGTGATTCAACCTTACCAAACTGTTGAGTGACATTATCGCCAACTCCCTGAGGTCACAGTGTGTTTTGCTTGCTGCCTTCTGAGGCGAGCCTAATCCTACATTCCGCACAGGAGCGCTGGTGACCATGGAGGGAGAGAGATATTTCAACCCCCCCCTCCCCCCCGGGCAGTCATACAGTTGGGTGACTGGAAGGCTGTCATTAGCTTTGTGTACGTGTGAATGTCAGACAGGCGGTCACCGAGGAGGCGATCTGAGAATTGTGGAGAAATTGCTGGCCCAAGCAGTCCTGGAGGTGCCCTTGGCTCGGTTTAGTGTTTGTTCCAAGAGAGTGGAGACACAACGGGGGAAACTCGACCCCTTGAATGAAGATTGACCAGGAGCGGCGGAATATTCAGGAGCTTTAACGACTACCTTTTTACAGTGTGTGTGTGTTTGGTGTGTGCGTTTCCTCTATGTATTGTATTAATGGAGCAGCACGCTAAACCGCATCACTTTCGGTCCATGTGTGTCGATAACACCTGTGTTGTGTGTGTCCATGTTCTCCCTAACGAGTGTGTGTGTGTGTTGACAGTAATGAACAGTTTGGAGTTTGCTGCCGGTGGAGAGTTTATCATTACTCTAATCCCTCTGGAGAGATATTCTCTTGCTAACCCTCCCACACATCCTTCTCTGTTCTCAGGCTGGCCGATGAAATGTGTTGCTTGAAATATGCTCTGTCATTTTTCAAATGGGAACCATTATGCAACACACACACACACCAAATAGCATTTGTATTTGCCTCGTCCTGCTATTGTGCTCCTTTACCGATTGGATCATTGTGTTTACTCTGACCCCTCTTGGCTCGAGGTGTTTGGCTCGCTCACTCGTTCTGGTGAAGAGGTGGGCTTTGTTGCAAAAAAACCCAACAAAAAACAGTTGTTTCATAGAAGTGGGAGGTGTTATTTTCTTCTGGCAAATCACAGGGGAATGAAGGATGAAAGTCTCCCCGCAGAAGTGGCTGTGATCTTCCAATCTGATATCAGTAGTACTGTTTTTAGTCTCAATTTCCGCTGGGAAAGGATGGAAATTAGACGCCAGACATGTAATGAACAGAAATATAGACTTCCTCCTGTCCGCCCGTCCTTACAACAGAATGGTAGTTGCTGGAAAAAAAACTGGTGAAGCTCTCCGCCTCCTAGCAGCACAAAAGCTCTGGGTCTGTAAAAGCAGGTAGAGGTGTGTGAGAAAAGGATTGTGGCAAAGCTGGGTGTATCTCCACTCCGGCACGCTGCTGCAGGGCACCTGCTCTAAATGCTAAACGCGTGAGCTAGCGATTGGCGCAGCGCCGCCAATAGACTTCCATGAATGCGGGGATGGGAGTGTGGAGGATTACAGCTGTGTGGGTATTGAGGGTCAGACAAAATAAGACCACATTAGACAGTTTAAGATTAGAAATGAAGCCCAGGGATGGAAATCGTGGCCTGAGTGCAACCATTAAAGCGCAATGTACCCAGGAGATAAGATTAGGCTGGAGCCCAGAGCTTCGCTTCCGAGGGATGCTATTGAGCCCGAGGCTTTTGGAGATCTCTCGTCAGCTGATAAAAGTCCAAGCTACAAAAAAATCGCACCTTTCCCTCACAATCAGCAGGTCCTCGGCGCGTGTAAACAGCCAAAATACATGACAAAGACATGTTATGCACATTTCCAAGCTATTTTCCGTCAGTATCTCACATCAGAGTGGTTGTTAAGAGCAGGTGGCTGCCCCATCCAAGTGCCTGCCAATAGATAATCGACCAAAGCCGACCCCCCCCCCCCACCGCCCACCCCCCAGCAGGTCCACATTGATTTGGCAGAGGGGAATGCTCAACACAGCACGGCCTCATCTCGCGCGTCATGTATGGTTTAAGGAATGCAGCAAACGTCAAGCCATCTTCATTGCCATTCAGCGCCCCATAAGGAGGGTCCACCATTGCTCTGGCCTGGGGGGTGGGGGGGGTTTCCTCCAAATGAAAAGATGCCTCCACCCACTGGTCCCCCTTTAATCCCAATTGAGGCAGCCCCTTTCCCTCAAAGGCCGGGGATGAGAGTCATCTACTCATAGATCAAAGGGTCCTGCCTGCCAGGCAGCGAGGGCTGCCCAGTGGTCGAGGTTCCTCTCGTCCTCACCATCCCCCGCCTCATCAACCCCCCTCGCAGCCAGGACCCGCCCTGACACCTGCTCCCACTGCGCCCATTTCATTGGTGATTGAGATGTCAGGGCGCTCCGTGTTAAGCTTATGATATAGATGTATTAAATCCCTTTTGGACCAAGCTGATATTTGCTTTACTGGAAAACAAGAGTGTCGCTCCCCCCACCCAGAAAGAATTAAAAAAGCCAAATTGTTGCTGTGATTATGATCCAACATTTTTGGATGGAACGCGTCCTGGCAAGTGATGAAAATGAAATGTCATCAATTTTCCAGATGACTGTGAGCACTGGTCACTTGGATTTGCTATTTAAGCGGGATATCTCGATGGCAGCAGATTATTGCTAGGCAGAACTCCTGTTGCAGCCGTCGGACCATCTGTCCCACCTCAGCCAATGACACTGGAATGATACGGCTCTGCTGATGTAAAATGCATGAAACCGTGCCCAGTGCATCTCCTCTGCGCTGTGAGCAACAAATCTAGTCAGATTTTTCTTTTTTTTGTGTGTGTGTTTAGACTGAAATGACTCAAGATACGTCCCCAACGGCCTTAAAAGCTCACATCAGAAAACACTCACACACACACACACACACACACAACAAAGAAAAAAAAACAATCTTATGGAAGCTGTGTAAAAGCACTCCGGGTGTGAAGTATGAAAACATTGTGCTGGTTTCGCGCAATGGCAGCGTGTGGCAGGCTCCGTCGTGCCGTTTGCGTTCCGTTTGAGATCGCATGTTGTTAATTGGCGACTCCCACCAGCTGGAAATAATGTTAATACACGGTGGAGAAGCGGCCACACGAGCTTCCTGGAGCGCTTAAGTGTGCCAGGGCATCTTGCATGCATCCCATAGCTGGAAGTGAACTCTTTGATGTGATTGCTTCTGAGAAACGTCATCATTTATTGATGTTTCCATTAAAGTAGCATAGACGTCAGTGTAGAGTCGGAGATGAAGACGGGGGCACACTGGTGGGAACAGGAGCTTACGAGCTAACTACACAGAAACTGCCCTCTCATCCACACCACAGCCATTACCCTGCTTTTTTTTAATCCACTCCCAGTCTCCCAGTCTCCCAGTCTCCCGGCTTCACTCCTTTTGTGCTCGTCCAAACCAGACGTTTGACTACTGTTTTTTTTGGGGGGGATCGCCATCAATAATTTACTAAAGCTGTTAACGTTTTTAAAGCAAATATATTTGGGGTTTTTCTAATGCCAGCGACTGTTTGCATTGGGTTTAGTGTTGGTTTTTCCGTTAATGAATTCAAATTCTATCTGAATATATCAAACTTTTATGGGGTATGGCCTCTGAAATCTCAACAGAATGTGCAGCAAATTACCCTGTTTAATGGCATGTTTCTTTAAAAAGTCGATTCATTTAACTCCAGCCGCGGACAATTTTTTACATCACCCTATTAAATTTTTACGCGTTATTGACATTAAAAAGTGTTGCATAATATATAATTCCACACATAGATTTCACACTTTCAAAATTCATCCCATTTCAAGAGTATGTGCAGAATTTATGCTGGCTGGACTGAGTTTTGTAGGGCGCAGACTACACGACCCAGGATGCATTGCACAATAGTTGCATCATACATGGGTTTCGCCTTTTTTCAACTCTATATGTATAATTAGCATACTGAAAGGAGCAAGCAGTGTTCTCACAGAGCTCTGGAGGACACAGACTACACGTCCCAGGATGCATTGCACAAGAATAGTTGCATCATACAGTACATGGGTCTCACCTTATTTCAACATATGTATGATTAGTATACTGAATTGAGTAAGCGAGTTCTCTCACAGTTTTGGAGGACGCAAACTACAAGTCCCAGGATGCATTGCACAAGAATAATTGCATCATACAGTACATGGGTGTCACCCTTTTTTCAACTCTATATGTATAATTAGGATACTGGAATGAGTAAGCAGAGTTCTCTCACAGCTCTGGAGGACGCAAACTACACGTACCAGGATGCATTGCACACAAGCTCTCCACAAGTGTCTGCTGTACACAGCATCCAAGAAATTCTGCTCACACTGAAAATCCATCGCAGAGGCATTATTCAGCTTCTGATGGGAGTGAAGGGCAATTTGAGCACCAGCTCCAGTTCAGGATGGGCGGCCATCTCTGGCGGCCTCGCACTGACTCTGCACTTCCTTGGCCGTATATTCTCTCCTAATAAATAAGGCTTGAATATACTTTGGCAACCAACGTGCCATGAAATGCATCCCCATGCATAAAATACTTGGCCTGCATATTTTTTTAGAATCTTTGGCTGTTTTTGAAATGAGAACGTTTCGGTGAGGTTAGGTGAGGATTTTTCAGAGCATTTTTCTTGCATTGGCCACATCAGCTATAAATAAATGTGACAATCTAAATCTGTAGCGTGTCAAATTAGAGTTGCTTTCATAAATATTCAGTTGAAATCATTCAATATTGATCGTGCACCTCTGATAGCACATTTTCTATGCAAAGTTTTGACGGATAAAAATCAACCGTCTGTTTTAAACTGTGCCAATAAAAGCTGATAAATCTCCCCTCCGCATTGCAGGTTCCACCAGGGAAGTGAAAGCCCCCGCTGAGGTCTCGGAGCAAATCGTCCAGAAGCTGAGAGGCAAGAATGAGTTTACGGTGCTGGCGACCCTCAAACAGGATCACCTCAACTCCGGGGTCATCCTGTCCATCCACCACGCCGAGCACAGGTATCAGCAGAGCACCAAAAGGCGGATTTGCGTAGCCTGAGAGAGAAAAAAATCCCACAGAAAACAGCTGCCTATGAGAAATAATAAACCAAATTTAAGAGCTTATCATATCAACAGGATCTATGATGCACAGATTGATTTGTTTTTGATGAGCATTTACTTGTTTTACACACCAGCTGAAAAAACAAAAGAAAACCCATTCCGTATGCCGGTGTATTATTCACAGTCCATCAACGACCCAAACATGGAGTCTGTAATCGTGGATCGAAAATTGATGAGACAGCTAATGTTTTCCATTAGTTTGAGGGAGCTGAGCCGTTGGATGATCAGAACAGCAATCTGAATTCCACATAATACGTTGATTGAGCAGTTTGTACATTAAAGTCATTCCTGAGTAGAGAGCTCACTGGGACGTTAATGACTTTCCCCCGTCGCTGATTAGCTTTCCCGGCGATTCATATGCAACAAAGCGGCGCCGCATGGCTTCATTTGGAGACGTGGCAAGGACTAATTCGGTGTCAGAAGCAGCCAGAAGTGTCCATAAACGCCCGTGCCAAGGTGAATGTGCACGCATGGCCGGGGAAGAGTAAATCCATTAGATGTGGTTTGCAGTTAAATCAATTCCATTTCTACAACTTGCATGAATGCCTATTTTTCTCTTTTGGATAATGATTCAACCAAACGACTCCACGTTTTTTAAATGCCGTTGAAGGCGCGGGTGATGAGTGTTTATCGGCCGCCATTACCGTCACCATGCTGGGTGGATCCATGGTGCAGAAAGGAAGAGTTGAACATCCATATGAGAGCTATTTTATGTTTTGCTGAGCCCGCGTTATACTTGACTACTGATGTGAACGAAATCTAAATGGTGTCCAAGCGTGGGGGCTTGTGAAAGCGCTGCCTCAGATGCCTCTTTGGCGGTATTTTTGGTCCCAGTAATTCCACATGCGCGCCCTTAGAATAGCTCTTTTTGTCATTGTTGCTTTTCTCCCGCAGGTTCCTGGAGCTGGAGAGCAGCGGCCAGCGCAGCGAGGTGCGTCTCCACTACCGCACCAAAGGACAGCAGGCCCACACCGAGGTGTTTCCTTACAGCCTGGCTGATGACCAGTGGCACAAGGTCTCTGTTGCTGTCAGTGCCTCTCACGTCATATTACATGTGGACTGCAACAGGTAGGACGCTGGGAAATGTGCGGTTATATGATGGTGATCATGTTACGCCACTAGTGCTACCGATTATGATTATTTTTTTGGTGATGCTAATAATTCCATATATATTTATAAATGCATTTATATATATATATATATATTTATTAATTCAGATATGTACATAAAACAAATAATACAAAATAATTTCTGATTTTATTTACATATAAATTCACATATTTTAAAAATAAATATTCCTTTTTCTAGTTAAGATATTTTATAGTTTATGTATTTGTATTTTATTTTGATTAATTCTGATATAAATAAAAAAGATAATATTTGGGGGGATTTTATTTA
>CAESWR010000115.1:133130-143266 GCA_903171835.1 Mullus surmuletus | reverse complement strand
CAGGAAGTGTGTTTGAATGCTTTGTCGTGCACATGTTGCATATGTATGTGTGTGTGAGTGAAAAATAAAATAGGTGCATGGGAAGTGTGTTTCAATGCTTTGTTGTGCACATGTTGCATATGTATGTGTGTTTGTGTATGAATGCCTCCCTTTTATGTGCTCAAAATCTTTGCAGCCAGTGCAGGTCTTCGCTTTTGTTTCGCTCCTCATCGTGTGTGTGTTGAAGGTGGGTGTGCGTTTGGGTGGGGCGGGGTGGCGGCAGGGTGTGTGTGTGTGTGTGTGTGTAGGAGGGGGGGGTCCCCATTGTCGGCAGCTTGTATTCTCATTATTCCTTTTCCATTAGAGCAGGGTTGCCCCAGTTACCCGAGAAAAAGATACTGTATTGAAAACCTCCACAGTATTCCCGGATTAGACACATCAACAACGGTGCTTAGTAATGCCGAATCCTCTCAAGGGTGTACTTTGTGCTGCATAAAGTGTGAATAATTGCCAAAAAGAGAATTAGAGCCGATTGGAGATCTGGGGGCTTGTACCACATCAGCAAACAGATTTCACCCCCTGTCAGTCTATTCAGCTTTACATCACGAAAACTCATTTGCTGCGACTGAACTCCTCCAACCAGCCAATGAGACGTCTTCGCGCACCGCTACCCAACATGCCGAAAAAAAAAAAAAAAAAGGAAATCACATATCTCCGTGTGCACCGCACCTAATTGCTCTTGACAGATGATAATTATCATCAGGGATTTGTTCTGCCCACTCAACCAATGAAATTGCACCATTCGCCGGGAACAGTGTGTTGCCATTCCGGGGCTGCAATTAAGGAATTAGACAGGATATGTTCCTTACCTTATGTGTGGCAATTAGCTGTGACCTTTAAAATTCAAAGGTCAGGCATTAAGATGTTATCAATTATGTGGATCAGGCTCATAGATGTTGCTGTCACAGCTTTCATCCATGGAAGCGGTGTTAATTACGGGCACAGCCGGGGGAAAGAAGATAGTATTTGAACATGTTAGATGCCCAGGTGTGGGGGGGGGGGTCTTCTTGTTTAAAAGGGTAACTACCAACGCTGTTGATCCCTGTCTGGACGGTAGAGTGAGTCAAACATGATGAAATCGGATTAGCTTGCTGCTTGTTGTTTCCAAATGTATATTTATACTCCATATATATATTTTCAGAAATGCTCGAGTTTAAACTGCTTTTGCGAAAATCTGATTGTCTGAGTTCAGAGTGAAAGCGAGACCTTGATGTCTTTGCTTTTTATTGAGCGAATAAGCCTTCACCCCTGCAAATATTTGCTGAGCACTGTTGTTCTAAAACCAAAGTGTTATATCTCCTCATTTCATTGATTAAGAAAACACAGCCGACGGTGAAATAAACTCTAGACAATTGTACCTGGGTGTCTTCGACGGTAGAGTGTGTGTGCGCAGAAAGCCTAAACCACAGTCGAAGATAAAAGCTACGGTGGTCGAGGGCTGCAAACACAGAAACACTGCAAAAAGAGAAACACTGCAAAAAGAGAAATGCTGCAAATTCACGAAACAAAACGGAAGTGCTCCAGGCCACTAGGGGCAGCAAACTGATGGATGGTTATACTGGATACTTTCTGCAACACCGAAACCGGGCTGGATGCAGCGGGGGAAAAGTCACTGCAATGAACGACACTGATGGTGAGAATCTCATACAACTTCATGTCAAAAAATCCGAACTTTCCCTTTAATATAAAGAAAATACATCCCGCTTGTGTGATTAGGTTTAAAGAGGGTCCGATCCCACAGGATTGGCACACTTGCGTTTTGTTTCGTAAATTTGCAGTGTTTGTCTTTTGCAGGATTTCTGTGGTAGCAGCGCGTTTGCAGCCCTCGACCACCGTAACAAAAACCCCCTCGTCATGTGAGCCATCGAACGAGCCCTCCCATCCTCCCCAAAATCAACGGCAAACCTGTAATTATTCGCCTCAGAACGGTTCCAGCCAGCCTGCCTCTGAGTTGTAACGGCGTCTCCGCCATCCCCTGGCTGCACCCCACCTGTTCTCGCATTACGTAACACGCAGAGCGAGAAGTGTGTGTACCATTTCGCAGCACCGGAGGCTCGCTTGAAATCCTCCGTTTGGACTCCACGGCACGGACGGAGGAGAGCGACGACAAAAAAAACTGGTTGAAAAAGCTTCAGAAAATGCAACAATAGTGGCGGGCGGCAGTGGTGAAGCGTTCTGCTTGGTGTGAATTCAGTTATTTTACCGAGTCTCACTGCGAGTGTTTATTCATGTTTTTACGGGGGGGAAGAGAAAGAATCACAAATCACACTGTTGCTCTCGATTCATATGAGTTCAAGCGAACGCCATTGCATTCAAAACAAAACAACTCGTGCTTAAACACCCGTCTTGTTTGTGTGTCTTTCTCCCCCCGCCAGAACGGAACGGTGCAGTGCGAGGCCGTCTCCTGCGCCCCCCCCCAGTGCCCGGCGGGCACGGTGCCGGCCTACGTGAAGGGCGCCTGTTGCAAGGAGTGCCAGCGTGAGTGGAGGACCCTTAACCTCCGTCCCCCTCCCACACTAAATCACCGCTCGCACACACACAAAATCAACCTCCACCACCAACGCCAGATTTAGCGCACACACACACACACACACACACACACATAGGGATGCCTGACAATTGACCAGGGCTTCTGCGGTGTTGCTAAGCAGCCCCTCCAACACGCCTCTGGAGATGGTCCCATCCTCCTCCTCCTGCATATACGCGCTTCCCATCAGTTCTAGAGCGGCGAGCAGGTTTTCAAAAACACAGATGGCCACTCGTCACGCCGACACGAGCCAGTAAATCTGCGTGTGATGTAAAGTCGTTCCTATTTATGGACGCCACGTTGGCACGGCGAGGGAAAAAAAAAAAAAGGAAAGTTGAGGAGGAGAGGAGCCTGTTTAATGCCTGACACAACGCACTGTGTTCTCTTAAATGTCCATTTTTCAAAAAAAAAATTCGAGTGCTGATATGTTCCGGCTGCATGAATAATTCTGCTTCATCACATATCTACATAAAGCAGTTTTTTTTTTCCTTCTTTTTTTCCCCTCACAAGAGTTGGGCAATGAACTCTTATTAGCCTCCTTACCACAACACTCTCATATTCTCTCTCAATTTCCCTCTCAATAAAAGTGGATTTCAGAGGATGTTAGCCTCTCTCACCCCGGCATTCTCTTGATTTTTAACCTAAATAAATCTGAAAAGAGGCGCTTTTCCAGTTATCGCATATGCGACAAAGCCTCGCGTTCGCCATAAGAGGCGGATTACAAACGCGGGCGACTTGGTCACGCTCTATATGGAAAAAGACGTTCTAAATATGTATCTCACTCAACATCTTGTGCAAACTGACTTCACTCGAGAACTTTCTCGCCGCCCGCTCGCACGCCCACACACTGCTGCCGTCGCTCCCGCAAAAAAAAATAAAAGGAGAGGAGATTTTTTCTTTATCAGCAGCAAAACTAAACCCCTCAAAAAAAGTTCAGAAAGGTGTTATCAGTCATTTATTTCTCCCCTTTGATAATACCAATTGGTGTTCTACTTTATACCGTTGGAAACTCTGATTAGTCTCCTTCACAACGAGGCACAACTTGTAAGGATGGTGCGTTTGAGGAATGAGCAACACTGCTAAACGTGTGGGTAACGCCCCCCCAAAAATGTGTCAATATACCTTGCAATGTTTTCCTGTTGGGATTCACTCAGGTGCCAATAAGATGCCACCAGCACATTTTTTGAGGTGTTACCCACATGTTTAGCAGCACGATCCTTACAAGTTGTACCTCGTTGTAAAGGTGGCTAATCAGGCTTTCCAACGGTTTAAAATACAATGCCAATCGGTATTTTTAAAGAGGAGAAATGATTGACTGAAATAACGTTTCCAAACTTTCTTTGTGGGATTTCAGCACATTTTCTGGGGCGTTACCAACACGTTTAGCTGTGTTGCTCATTCCAGAAATCCACGATAAGTTGTACCTCATTGTAAACTAATCAGACTTTCCAATAATATACAACACCAATTGGTATTTTTAAAGGGGAGAAATGATTGATTAAAATAACGTCCTTGAACTTCCCTTGAGGGATTTTGGCAAATTTTTTGGGGGGCGTTACCCACATGTTTAGCTGTGTTGCTCATTCCACGAATGCAGGATCCTTACAAGTTGAACCTCATTGTAAAGGCGACTAATCAGGCTTTCCAACGGTATGAAATACAATATCGATTGGTATTATTAAAGGGGAGCAATGATTGACTGAAATTACGTTCCCTTCTTTTGAGTAGTTTGTTAGCCCAGGGCTGCAATCAGCTGGTGTCAGCATCGTTTCCAATGACCCAAGGGGTCGCGGCCCCTCAACACCAGGAGGGGGCGGGGGGAGGGGGGGGGGGTTAGGAGCACGTCTGCAAATCTGCTGCTGCGTTACACAAATATGAAGCCATGGCAGGTAATCCTCTTAAACTTGCCCCCCGTGCGCTCACTTATCTCGACAAGGTAGACAAACACACAGCTAATTACGCATGCTCCGGCTTTGGAGGGAAGAGCGCCGCAAGTTTTTCCCACTACAAAGACACGATTCGCTCTCCAAATTAAAGTCTTATCTGGCAGAGCAAGGCCTGGCGGGGTGGAGCTCTGAGCTTTCTTTCTTTCTCTTTTTTTTCTTCTTTCGCTTCCTATTTTTCACCCCCTCCGTGATGATCTGTCAAGTAGAACGTCAAATGTCTGTTTCAGAAGTCGCCTGCTTTCATGATCCGCACTTTGTGATAGAGGCTGACCTGCGGTGTCAATCATCTTTCTTCCTCATATCAAGTAGGAATCTGTCTGACCCCGGACGCTCATCAAACGCTGACTTTCTGCCTGTGTGATGGCTGTTGCACTCCCCGACCGCCCCTCCCCCGTCCCCTCCGCCCCGTCTACAGTTTTGCTCCTCAGTGATATGTTTGTAGGGAGCGTGGTGCTTTTGCTCTCTCGTTAATGATTTGCATCACATAATTGGGGTTTGTAGACTAAATTGGACTGGAAATAAAAGCTGAAGTTGCAAATAACAAAGAAACAGCTTCCTTACATCAGACTCCACATGTTCCGTCGTCTTTATATCCATAACGGAGCAAAGATTGGGGTTAAATATGGCTTGTATTGGCACACTTTATATTCCATGTGCTGTATCACATTACAGTATATCACAAAGTGCTGTACTGCGTTAGCCTCAGAGCATAATTGCCTAAGTCACATTTTAAGGTTTTCAGAAAAGAAGTTAAAACAATCAGTGTGAAAGTAGCGTTAGTGAGATATCACAGTTTGACCAAAATATGATAATTATGGCAATTATGCTATGAGGCTAATTAATGGCTACCATCAAGGTAAACAAGTAAATCTTGTCATTGCATAATCAAAGCATTCTTCAGTAACAGATCAAAAACTCGGTGTGATTATTTTATGTATCGTGGTGTCATGTGCTGAGACGGAAAAGCTCAAGCCGTAAATAACAAAGATGAGACTCCCCACGTTCCAAATAACAGAGCACACACTGGGCTAAAATATTACTTTATTTTTCATATAACACGATCTATCAATTCCTGACATCGAACACTGCTATCATCAAGGTGAACAAGTAAATCATGCAATCTTATCATCAGAAGATTCTTCAGCGACTCTGTAATACTGGTGCAAAAACTACTGATAAATGAATGCATATGTCATGATAAATTAACGTCTCATTAGGAACAAAGTTTTTTAGCTAATACTAACTTACATATGATTTACTTTTAATTAAGTCCATGCTCAGTGATCAGTTGCATTGATTAATTAACTGTAGTAGTAAGTGTTGATTAACGGTAGCAGGTTGACTGACATAATGATATATTCAGTTTCATAGTGACGAGTAACATGTGCAAAACATTCCTCTGTAATGAATCAAACATTCACACATATCAAGAAAGAAGTGATTATTGTTTGAGAAATGAAAAGAGCGACAGGCGGTGTCACGCTCTTCGCCGTCTTCCACGTGTTCATTTGCATGTGTGCTGATAACGAGTGTGTCTACCTGCAGCCATCTGCCTGTTCGGTGGGCGGGAGCTGGTGGAGGGCGATCAGAAGGCTGTGCGCGACTCCTCTGGCAGGTGCCTGCTGTTCGAGTGCAGGGTAAGTCGTGTCGCGTACGCAGAAGACACACGCCCACCTGCACATCCACAATTGTTCTATCAAAGTTGTCCGCAGGGGGAGAGGCCACAATACCGCCTCAGCTTCATTAATTTCAATCCCTCTCGCTAAATACTCATTCCGTCGCGGCGCTGGATCAGCCGGGGAGGGAAATCAAACCCCAGCGAGCCGGCGAGCGGAATCAGCTGAAATCTATTGATCCGGCTTGTCATCGTCCGCTTTGTGTTTTAAAGTAATTGGCCGATTCCTGCTAATTGAGTTCACGTTGGGAGGCCGGAGCGGCTCAGCTGTCAATCACGGAGCGCCGCGGCCTTTCTCCGGTTGCCGCCATCAGACATCCCGGCGGTCCCAAAGCATATTCATCCCTGTTATTCCGAGCGTTTGCTTTTGTCTGCCTCAGATGCCAGATGGGTGGGTTGCCGACTTTTGGGAGTAATTCGCTTGACGACATTAAGCCAGGCAGCCCCAATCAATCACAGAAAAGTGATCCGAAGTTTTTAATCACCCAACTCAATCTTATCAACTAGCATCCCCCCATGAATTCTTCCGAGCTGCAATCGAATCTGCAGTTTGAGACAGCTGTCTGGCTTGCTTGCCCACACCTGGCCCATCTGTAGTCCCAGTTAACTGACTGGCAGTCCCAGGCAGATCAAAGAAATGGGGCCGGGGAGCGCTGTCACTCAGCCCACTGCTGCAGACTCCTGCAGGCTTCCCCTGACAGCTGCTTGTCATGTCTCTGATCTCCAGTGTGCCTGCTGGCTGCAGAGGAGGTGCATGTTTTTTGGGCGGTGGGTGGCGAGAAGGCGATGGCACAGCTTGCTCGGAAAGTTGTTTGGCAACTTTCAGCGGAAGTTTGTCCCTCCAACGAACGGCGGCGACATTTGCACGGGGAGAGGTCGCGACAGGTTATTTTATCACTTGGTAAAATATTTGAGCCCCGTAATTACATAGAGGCGGCCCACTGTCTTTGCCCAACTGTGTCTGCTGTTAATGATTGTAAATTAGCATCAGTCAGAGGGACAAGGATGAATTCATTAGAGAGGCCTGACAAAGGCATGCTGGGAAAAGGAACCCCCTAATCAGGTTCCGTACTCCGGTGACTAAACACACATGCGGGGATAATCCGCAAGATTGATTCTCTGTTTGCTTGATAAAGCCGCATCATGAATCATGATTTACAAAAGCGAGGACGACGGCGGAATGAAAAAAAAGATTTGTTTTTCTCGTCCGGGGAGAAGTTGAGGAGAAACTGCTATTGACCAGCGAGTAATTGGTTTATAATGAACACGCAGGTAGAGGGGAGTGAGGGGGCAGCCAAAGCGGAAACACAATAGATGAATAATTGCCTTCATAATTATATCAAGACCATTAGCAAATGAAGTGTGCGTGTGAGGATTGGTGTTGGAGGAGGCGGGGGGTCTCATGAGGATATTGTGTCTCTGCACATCACAGGACAGGACGATGCACCGGGTGGTCCCCAGCGAGCCCTGCCCCGAACTCAAATGTCCCGAATCGGAGCAGATCATCCTGAGCGACAGATGCTGCAAAGTCTGCAGAGGTACGGAGGAAACGCTTCCTAGCAACAACTTCCTGGTGTACTTTTTCGATGTGTATCTGTATAGAATTACAGCTTTTCCACGGTTCGATCCCGTTTCTTCAGCCTCACCCGCTAAAAGATTCGGCAGACACATGTAGCGCGACAAATCTCTGGCGTCTGGGTCCAATCGAATATTCATCTGAATCACAATTTCGCCTCCCTCGCAATTAAATCAACATTATCGACTACATTATTGATGTTTAAAACGGGGCGCTCCGCTCGCAGAAGAGCACAAATTAAACCGAGCGCTTTTCCAAATCTGAAGCCATCCAACGCGCTGGGCAGCACCCGCACCAACAGCCTGGGATAAAAAAAAATTAAACAAATTAAAAAATGGATGTTGTGTAGTTAAACACAAAAATGAGCAGATGGAAAAAGAAAAATAAATGTCTGAAGCAGAAGGTAAAATGCGAGACTGTTTGGAAATGTTTTGGATTTAGGGAGAGTCTCGTTAAGTCGGGACAAATCACACAGCGAAGGGAAAGAATTCGGCGTCTGCGGCGGGAAAAACACGCCGCTAACTCGGTCAAACGGCAAAGAGTCTCTGATGTTGCCTCAGTGAGTTGACGCAACAAGGACCTTGTTGGAGTTCGCCGTGGAACATGAAAGCCAAAGCATTTTTTAAAATAAACTGGCGATGAAAGAATCTATAGCTGAGAAAATAACATCAGTGTGGATCATTTTATTTCATTTATATTGCAGCTTTAAAAACAGCAGTTGACAAAGTGCTTTACAGCGAACAATGTGTAAAAATAAACATCCGTAAATCCATAATGCAGGAACCAGCAGCACCGGAGGACCAACATAAAAGGTTAAGAGAAAATGAGATTGACAGATAAACAATAAAAGAGTAGATGAATAGATAGATTATTTATGAATAGATTGATAAAACCGTGTTTATAAGAGTTAGTGGGAGATAAATGAGCATGTTTGCAAGAGTAGATAAACAGATTAAATAAAATCACAGCTAAGAACTGATAAATGTTCCATCCAGTTTGATGATTTTTTTCACCCACATACAGAAAGTTGTAGTTGACAATGAGCAATGGATCCTCCGGCTCGGAGGCCAAAGTACTGCTCTGCTTGGACAACGCTACGGCCAATCAGAGAGCTGAACACGGTGACACATCCGGTTGGAGCAGGCCAATATCGGATAGAGCGATGTGATTGGTTAGTTTCAAGCTGAAGCTGATTAACAAGACTGACTAATTCAAAGTTGGAGAAAGTATTGATATATGATATTTTTACAGCAGTCTTTTGGAAGGAGACGCTTTTTGTCCCTAGGAACTAATAAGAGAGTTTGCTGTAAAAATCTGTCACTGCATAAAAAATAAGAATGACCCATCTGAGGCTCTAATAATAATAAGAATGATAATAATTAAATTCACAACAGTTTTTAGGTAGGGAATGTTTTTTCATCCTGAGGGATGATTGATGACGTTTTTTTAAGGAACTCTTAAGGGTTAAATCTGAATCCTTTGTAATCCTGTATAAACTATCACACCCAAGGCCTCACTCTGACCTGAGATCAAAACTTGAGAACCATTTTTCCGACCCTCGACGCCGTTAAGCAGGTTGGAGATCACCTCCACGCTGCTCCGCGACAAAAAACAACCAGGTGTTTTGAGGCGGCGATCGTTGTGAACGCCTCAGTGAAACACAGTCAGAATCAGAGAATCATCTGCCACCGGATTCCCATGATCCTTTTCAGAGAACCTGCATCTGCACGCACCTCGCCGGGACTTCCACCTTTGATTCCCTGACAGCATAAATCCTTGGACTCATCCACCAGCCGGCCGGATTAATCTGTCTCCTCTCAAAGCGCAGTTCGTTTCCGTCGACAGAAGCCCGATTGCCTTCCCGCGCAAGCACATTAAGTTTGATTTTTGCAGATTTCTCCTCCGGCAAGAAATGAAATCAATGTCTGCTCGTAAGGGAAAAAAAAGGGGAGATCAATCAAAACATCAGCAATAATGCAAATAAAGTGTGATTAAAGTTAAAGATGCACTGATTGGCAGCCGAGTGGGCAAACACCTCCTGCATATTGGTACAATATTTATTTTCATTAGCACACACCAGCGGGACCTTCTCTCGCTCATGGGAAGCGCGTGACAACTGAGCCACAGTTAGGGTCCGGGAGGAAAGGTCGCAGCGCTGCGGCGTGACCTTTCTGCCCGCCACCCGTCACTCCGCTCCTCAGGGTCTCAACCTTTTCCTCTTCGCACCCCCCCCACACCCACTACCCCCCCACCCCCCTTCTTCCCGCAGGTCACGACTTCTGCTCGGAGGGCCACGGCTGCATCGAGCACTCCGACTGCATGAACCTGGAGGCCGGCCAGTGCTGCGTGTGCAAGGACGGCTTCCGGCCGCTG
>CAESWR010000115.1:111594-122888 GCA_903171835.1 Mullus surmuletus | reverse complement strand
ACACACACACACACACACACACACACACACACACACACAGAGGCAAACATACACACATTCTGCCCGGCTGTGTGTGTTTGCACACGCCTCACCTCCATGACCCCACCGAAATGTCAGCCAAAACAGACAATCCCGCCATCGTCCAGACGGTCCCCTCCAGTGTAAATAACAGTATCTCAGCACCGTTCATACAATATCTCTCAAATGCCACATGGGAAAAGTCCCCGCTCTGCTTTTTTTCCAGATGGGATCACACTTAATTCATAGCGGGCTTTCTTCTCAGATTATTCGTTTTACCGCTGCGTGACACGGTGCCAGAGATACGCTTTGAAGATGTTGTAGGAGTTTGAGTCGCTGTCACGCCTGCACATACCTAAAGGAGCAGCAGCTTATTCTGAAGCTCCCGCGACACGGGAGCACAATTACATTTGACAATATAAAATGCAATTAAACCCTTTAATGGGCTGATGACCCATTCCCCACATTCCACCCAGTTGTAATTGGGGCAGAAAAATGAAGTAATCTATTGAATGTTAACCTAATCTAAATCCAATCTAAATGAATAGTGTGTTCCACATATTTAAATCAAATATAGTCGTAAGTATGTATGTCTCTGTTGGTAGGTGGGACAGTTTTGTGCTTCATATGGAGGGGCAAAGTCCCGCCCCCCTTCTGGTTGACCCCCCATGGGATCGTAAGAAATGAATGGGTTTCAATGGAGAGAAAGCAATTATTTTCTGGTCCCAGTGGTTATTTACTCCGCATCACATGTATGTTGTTTGTAGATTCAAATGATAATTTTTCATGTCAAGAGTTTGAGCGTTTATGTGCGATTGTTCAGTTAAAGGCTGGAAAGAAAACAAAATGAGAACGACGACTACATGTCGCATATGTGACGTCACGCCATTGCCCTTTCCCTCTGCTTCTCGCCCTCGGCATAACTGACACTCTCCACATGCCCCGACTTATAATGATTTTCACCTCTTTCAATGTGGGAAAAGGCGGTGAAGTGGAGCAGAGAGATCGCCATGTCTGTCCCAGAGTTCCCGGTTCGAGTGGCGACCTATATCATTCAAGTCCAGAGCAGCGAAGAGCCGTAGTTCACAAAGCGGCCTCACGCAAAAAACCTAACATTATCAAACTTCTTTGCGCTAAATTGTAGTCTTCTTTGCATGAAAATGATCTTTAAAAACCTCAAACAACATATGTGAAATCCATGGCACAATTTGAACGGGACCAGAACATAATTATCTCCTCATTGACTCTCATTTATAAAATTTGGGGACCTAAGTACCGGAAACGGAAAGGTGGGACTCCACCACTCCATTGGGAGGCAAATACAAGAAACTGCAAACAAAAACAAATTGTACTAAA
Source organism: Mullus surmuletus (assembly GCA_903171835.1). Taxonomy (NCBI): domain Eukaryota; kingdom Metazoa; phylum Chordata; class Actinopteri; order Syngnathiformes; family Mullidae; genus Mullus; species Mullus surmuletus. The sequence goes on along the minus strand of CAESWR010000115.1, from coordinate 121,514 downwards.
GGTGAGTTCGATAGCCTGATCCGCCGCCAGCCTTTCATAGACCCCCGACAGTGGTTTTGCACCTTGTTACTGGTTGTTTAGACCTCTGGCCTGTGGGTTTACGCCGGGCCGCCGGCTGACGCGTGATGGATGATCATGCTCCATTGATTAACGCGCGGTGGAAAATCTTTCCCAGATTAACGACAGCTGCGGCGGAGAGCAGAGGTCCACACACACGCTCACAAGGCGCTTTTGTCTCGGAGAATGGCTTTCATTTAAGTCGTGGCAGATTGAAGGGTGCTAAGTGCGTGTTTAATGCAACATGCACACACACACTTGATGCAGTGATTCAAGAGCCGGTCGATGTTTGTTGCATGTCAGGATCGGCGGGTGTTGCTGCTCATTGCCGTGTGGAAAGAGTCAAGAACAGGCTGCATAACAGCACACACACACACACACACACACACACACACGCACACACATATCCTCCTTTTCCTTATTTGATGTCAGGTAGCAGGCTTCTAAGTGTTTGATCGCCGCGTGTGTGTGTCTGGTATTTAGACAATGAGTGTGCTCTCAGAATGCAAATTCTGACTTCCTAATGGAATTTTCCCCACTCAGTCATCTTAATTGGCTCCTGCTCTCGCTCAAATTGGCAGTGACATTTTGCATATTTGTTTTGGTCTTGTTGAGCCAATTTATTTAGGAGTGATTGCCTAATTTTGTAAGTTGAAGAATATTCTGTTTAAGAAAAAAAAAGGCCCAAAGTAAGTGTATGCGTAGTTCATGTTAAGGTAATGGCACGAAAAATAAATTAGTCGCTAAGTTCCATTTCAAAGAAACTCATTTTGTCTGGGGTTTTTTTCATCACTTTTCTTTAAAACTGGCCATTAGAATTAAAGATTGCAACGTGACAGCAGGTAACTGCTTAAAACAACCCACACGACTCCTTTGCCATTTGCAACAATTTTCTGCCAAATGAAAGAAAGTGGAAAAAATTTAGAACGATTTAGCTTGTTCAAGTGCGAAACAACCCGTGCAGCAGCATCCCAATGTGCCATGAACACGAGAAACAAAGAGAATGAAGTCTGCACCTGCGCTGCAAACATGCAATTTAAAAGACAAAAATCACAATCACATCTTATATTGTGACTTTGTTTTAATTTGCGAAGATATGCTCAGGCAAAATGTTTCACTATTTAGCAGCTGAAATGAAAATTATCTCAAAGGGATAAATCACCATGAGCGCTGAGTTTTCTATCTTTGATAGCTTAGCAGATAAGTTTGCTTATCAGCAACCAAACAATCATCATAGCTCTGCTTTCTGTTTATTGGAGATGTAAGCGATATTTTACCACTGGATGTTGCCGTGATCTTCAACATTTCAGACCAAAACAACAGAGAATGTCGATATGCAATTAAAGTTTAGCTTTAGTGTTAACAGCTAGTAGGAATCTCCACACCAAACCAGTGGCGACCCAGCGAGGCTTCAGTTTCTCTTTATTAGAACTTTGTTTGATGATGGAACGTGTTTTCATGGTTGGAACAGACTTCTTTTTCCACTGTATGCTGTGCTTGGCAATGCTAGCTTCTTGCAACGCAGTGCTAGCCTCCCATTCGCAGCTTCCTGCAACGCAGTGCTAGCCTCCCACACGCAGCTTCCCACAATGCAGTGCCAGCTTCCCACAATGCAGTGACAGCTTCCCACAATGCAGTGCCAGCTTCCCGCGACAGTGTTAGTTTCCCGTGATGCAGTGCTGGCATCCTGTGACGCAGTGTTGGTTTCACCCTATGCAGTGCTAGCTTCTCACAATGCAGTGTTAGCTTCCCACAATGCAGTGTTAGCTTCCCATGATGCAGTGCTAGCTTCCCGCAATGTAGTGCCAGCTTCCCGCTAAGCAGTGTTGGCTCCCCGGGATGCAGTGCTAGCTTCCTGCAATGTAGTCCTATCTTTCAGCAGCGCAGTGCCAGCTTCCTGCAACGCAGCGTTAGTTTCCTGTGATACAGTGCTACTTTCCCGCAATGCAGTGCCAGCTTCCCGCGACAGTGTTAGTTTCCCATGATGCAGCGCTAGCTTCCCGCAATGCAGTGCTAGCTTTACGCAACGCAGTGACAGCTTCCTGCACCACAGTGTTAGTTTCCTGTAATGCAATGCTAGCTTCCCACAATGCAGTGCCAGCTTCCCACGACAGTGTCAGTTTCCCGTGATGCAGTGCTAGCCTCCTGTAACACGGTGCTAGCTTCCTGTGACACAGTGCTAGCTTCCTGCAGTGCAGCGTTAACTCCGCTCTCAACTCTCGTAGTGTTCGGTCACGCACCACGTTTGCTCGCGTTTATATATGAAGGGAGGGGGTTGGTCATCGAAACAAAGAACAAGAAAGCTCAGATATCATCAAACACAGAGGGAGTCTGACTGCAGTCGGTGCTCAGGACGCCTTTTCTCCCCCAACATCTTTATATATCCACATTTATTTAGTGGTTTGATGCTATAGGAAGACAGGAAATGTGCTGGAGGGCATCCTTAAAGAAACAGTCACATGTTGAAACATTCTTATAAGAAGAGAATGTTTACTATAAAATCACAATAAATACAAATATAGTCACTAATCTTGTTAAAGTCAGGCATCTTTTGCATACAGAAAAACCCAAATATGTAACCAAAATAATCAACTTTCAAAAAGTTTTGGCTTCTGTAGACACCGTCACACAACCCGGACCAATGGGATTTATTGTTTGATCCAATGACACTTTGAATAAAAACGCATCCAGCAATATTTTACGCCAGCTCCCGCCCCTCCACCACCACACACACACACACACACACACACACACACACACGATGAACCACGGCACACAGTGGAGATTATTTGCCGGGCAGGGCTCTGTTTGGCCGCCAGTGACTCTCTCTGCCCGTCATATATCTGGCCCTAACGAGACTGGCCGCTGAGGAATATCAGACCGTGTTTGCCAAACTTATCCTCTGTGTCTTTTTTTTTCTGTCTATATGAATACGTATGTGAGTTGGGAGGGTGGGGAGTGTGGATGAGTTGATGGCCAACAGACAGAAAGAAAGAGATAAAGCAGGGAGAGAGACTGCTGTCGGAATGGCACAGTTTCGGGTGTCTTTGTGGGATATCCAAAGGCAGTGGCGGCGTTATCTCCCTCCTCCCAGACCCTGGTGTACTGCACTATGAAGCACAGATAGAGAGGACGCTCCCCGTTAGAAACTATATGCAAACAGAGAGGGATAAGCCGCTATTGCCCATTTATATAGCTGTGGGACGAGCAATAATGAAAATATGAAAAATAGCTCCGCAATTATGACTAGAAATAGAATTGCATTTGATATTAGCAGCATGTATATTCATTTTGTTGCATATATCATATGGCAGGAAGTTTTCCCATGTTGGGGTCACCTTTATGGCTGTTGATGGCTTCGGTAACACACTGCGATCTGTTTCAATGGCCTCTCAAACAAAAAAACAAACTTTTATAGAGATTTTTGTCTTTACTTTTTGCTATTTTTATGGTCTGTCTCCACTGTAGAACTGAGTCCAGCAAATAATTATTCTATGAATATGCAATTCGAAATGTGCAGGAACAAGAGCTCACAGGTGAGCCATATTGTTTGCATACTTGCGCGATGATTTGCAAATATTCTTTCATAGAATAGAACAGTGAGGAGCTGACAATTAAACTAAATCATCTGTGGTCTGATTGCTTAATGCTTAATGAAAAAATGATTTGAATGAATGAATAGCACATTTATGTAACCCGTATCTTATTTAGAGGCTGCAAGCAAAGGCGAACTCCATCTGTACCAGTGAGCTCAATGGGCCCAAGTATTTAGGGTTGAATATTTTATTTTGAAGTTATCTGATGCCCTGATGTGGGTGTGACCCAAGTGCAATCACACCAGTTGAATCCAGGTGGAGAAAGAACACTGGCGGAGGGATGAGGAATGGGACATCTACAATAACGTACACCAAAAACATCATTTACTGATTACTCCACTGTTTATTATATTTATTTGTTGTATTATTGTAAGGGACATTGGATACAAAAGAGAAAATAAGTCAAGTCAAGCTGATAAATGGATTTATTAACTGATTGAAAAGGTTGCATTCGAGGACCGTTTGTTCATATATTTATGGGATTTGGGTGACATTCCAACCTTTCCGTGGAGTTGGGCGTACGTCTGTCTGTGCACCCGCCCGGATCCACCAAAATCACTGTGGATCAGCCGCGCTCCGCTGCACCCAGAGTGGACTCGGTCTGAGCTGATTGCGGTGCCACTCTGACATCAAGATGACACAGCGCCAGCAGCATCTTCACCGATACTCCCCCCGCCGCGCCGTCACACTCACCTTGTCCACAACTAGATTCGGCTGCACGAAAATGCCGTTGTGCCGGGATCTGCCCACAGCCCGTCATTTCAAATACGGAGAACTAGACAGCTGGTCAGCTCGTCATTCCAGCTGGTTTCTCGGAACAAATGCTCCCCAATCAGACATTTTTACTCAATCCATCATCGCGGTGTGAAGTGGGGAAGGAAGACTTCCGTGCACGTTTGCCATGCATGACCTGACAGTAGTGAGTTGAAAAAGGTTAAGAAATTTGGCAACCCTGTGACGGATGCCCCTCCCTGGAATAGAACCAGGGACATTTCAGAGTCTTAATCATTCAGCCCCGAGGACACCGCGCCCTTTGTGATTTTCTCTGTTAGATCATTATTAATTTGTCAGCAGCCAAATCCAAAGAGCAGCTCGGTGTAGTTTTTTTTTCCCACGGCAGGAGCGTGTGTAGTGTACCTCTCCCCGCTGAATCAAGACCTGCTTAAAATATTGTTTTCGCAGATCTCCCGTGGTTCGACTCCTGCTAAATGTGTCAGTTCGTTGTGACATAACCGCTGAGTGTGGTTAGAGGTGCAGCAGAAAACCCCTCTTACCACATCCATCAGGGATGCTGTGATCACAGCTACGGATGCTGTGAAAAAAAAAGGCATATTGTCGAGCCCGCATCTCTATGCCAGCGTGACCATAAGGGGCGGGCTCAGCTCAGACGACACAGAAATACGATGTTGCTTCAGTTATACAAAGTGGATTCAACTTGTGGATGCAAAGGACAAACTCCCATGAATGTTGCTTTGCAGGAATGTTGCTTTAACGACCTTCATTGAAAGAAAAAAACAAAAAGCTATTTTTGTAATGCACAGCTATTCACCCTGTATGACTATGATTGATTCATCATTACTCTGCGGTGCACAAAGGTGAAAGGAGGGGGGAAAAATACGCTCCTTTCCCAGTCATCCATCGTGGCGTGGCAACAGATTAACCCTGATCACTTCATCCGGCGGTAAAAGCCGCCCGCTGACTCCGGGCCAGCCCGTCTTCGCTCGGCGCGTCACGTGTGTCGGCGTGACAGGCCAATCAAGAAAATGGAGTGCGTTAATGGAGATGGAGATTCGCTCACGCGGCCCCTCATCATCTCACCTCCTAACATATTGTTTTAGCAAACGTAACCGCTGTCACCGGCGCCGGGATGGATGGTGTCTTACAGTTAATAGGCTCTAAATCAAAGTCGGGGCCGCTATGGACGGCCAATCGGAAATGAGGAAAGCTGTCACCTAAGACCTCGCCTCAAGGTTACAGTCGTTATCGAGGACAACAGAGTGAATTTGTTCTCTCACTTTCTGTCTTTTCATCGACAGTTTGCTTTTTGCTTCTTTTTCTTTTGCTTTGACTTCTCTGCCGGCTCAATCGTGCTCCTGGAAACACGATGATCCGCTCACACTTGAGTTTCACATTGATGGTCACTCGTTCTTTACATCTTTAATCAATGATCTTTTCTTTTCATATGCCTTCATTGACGAACTACTCCGAGGCTTTTCTGTGTCACTGGCCATGACTCCGCTTGTTTCCAATCAACTTTCTTTTGGTTACCTGCCCACAACCCCCCCCCCCCACCCCATTTACCCTGTTCTCTCCATACACTCCTTCCAAACACATTTCTCTCTCTCTTAAGCCTCCATTCTTCAACAAAGGACACTCATACTTTCATAGGTGGTCTGCGATTGCGCGCCAGCTTCATTTATCCATGCAGCTATTGAATTGCTGGAGGCGGCATGTATTGACAAAACTGAAAGGAGGGAGACCAAGGAAATGTGAATGCCACAGTTGTAGGCAGGTGCTGAGATCTTGGTTTGCGCGGTGGTGGGCGGTTCTCCACCCAAGGACACGCAAGCCGAGTGAATGCCAATGCAAATCTATTGAAATTCAATTTCAAGAGCTCTTTGCAAAAGCATCTGACACAGAACATATTCAGGGGTGATTGTCCTCATGCGCTCGTACAGGCAGTGAATACAGCAAATGAATAGTCAATTGGTAATGTCAGGAACTATTGAGATTCTCACAAAGTTTCTACATTTGACCTACACTATCCAGAGGAACACGGCCCCCGGAGCGTATTACACATCCGGGTGTGTTCGGTTCTGCCTGTATTTGCATAGAATTGCATTTGGTTGCATCACATTATCAAGATTATTTTGTTTACCCTGGCAGTGTTGTGTATCTTCCGTCTGATGGTTTGGCATGCGGTTTAGAACCCAGGAATAGCTGTTGCTAAGGCAACAGCTAATATGCATCCAAATATGGCATCATGAGAATGAGAAGGACAGACTAATAAATGATATTCTTAAAGCTGCACCAACCAAGTTTTAATTACACTGAGTCGTCCGCCTCCAAAACAAACTCACACGAGCAGAGCCCTGACGCACAACGTTTTGTCAGACTTTTAACCAACTAATCTAATTAATCTCCCACCGGTAGGAAAGACACGTGAACATTACTCAGAGATCCCACAGGTTTCAGCAGGGGAGTAACTGGCTTATTCTCTGCACGACAGTTACATGTTCACCTTATTTTTAGCCCAATCTGATCATGTTTAGATAGTTTTTAAAGTTATATGTACAGACTAAGCATGTGTTTGGGCGTTTTATATTAAAAAATGCTTGGATGTTTTGTCTAACTTCCTGCCAGATTGAGCAACTGCTCTTTTGTGGCTGGACGTAGTTGCATCAAAATACACTGTGCTGTGCATTACAGTAGAGCCTAAGACTCTTTCTGCATAATCACAATCACAATCATTTCCAGCGATGCTTTGGCTGTGATTGGCTTCGCAGGCTGCAATCCGCCCAGAACGTGACGCAGCTGGACTGTAGAATCAAGCCTCTAGTCTGGTGCGACACCTTTGAACCGACGGTTACATCTGACACGACTTGAACAACTGAATTGTGCTGGGACTGTTTGTTTCTTCAGATGCAGAGTTTAGAAGGGTGGTGGGGTGTCTTTCCAATGCTGTTATCATTGGGAAACAAAGCATGGCAGACACACAAACACAGACACATGGACTCGCTGAACAAATACATGCATGTGAGAAAGCCTGAAATAATGAATATTCCAAATAAAGCCGCACTCACATGGAGTCACGCAGACGGCTCATTTCGCCATGCAAGAGAAGGAGCATAAACTTCGGCAAAGCATTCACAACCTTGGCAATGGAGTACAGCAAAGTTAAAATATTTTGACTTTTATCATAAGCTGTAATGGAATTCACAACTTGATGCGACCTTGTCCCTAAATACAACTCTCTACTGAACACCCTGCAAGGAACTGAATGAATAATCCACATTTTGGAGGGAATTACATTAGTTTTTGTAAATGCGATAGTCATAGAAAGCAGATTTATTTTAGCCACATATGTACAGCTAAGAATTCTATTCAATTTGCGTTACATACAATACATGTATAAGAACAAACATGTATTGTGACACCATCATGCTGTTCCGTTGGCCTGCTTGTTCTTTTTTCACCCTCTGTCGTCCTGCATTGCGCCTCTGCCGCCCTCCTGCTTCCGTCGGGGCTGCAGCTTTAAAGGGACATTGGCACTCCATAGAAATAAGAGAATTGCGTTTGAATATTAAGCTGCTTTTTAGCCACGGTTTTGTTTTGCACCTGCTGAATTCCAGACCTGTCGCTGCTTTGTTGCAACCGTCTGAGCTTGTTTGCTGGAAGGGGCCGCCTGATGTATTACACAGCGAGCAGCGAGTCATATTTCTGGCCCAGTAAAGATGATAAAATATAAACCTCCATCATGGTTATAGAGACGGGAAGTTTGCTGGCCCCATTTAATGTCCAGCACGCATCGCATCAGCCACAATAGCTCCAGTGCACGTATGGAGAGCCCTTTAAATTAATTTGGCCGGCCTCATAATTGTTTTCCTGCAGTAGCTCCAGTAAATAATCCAGAGAATAAGACAAATCCTCACTACACAAGGATGCTCAGAGTGAATACTGGTGGAGCTCAGCCACTGTGGAGTGCTTTACTTTGAATAGATTGGAAATCGAGTGGGGCAACCTTAAGTGCTTCAGCGCCCCCCTCTCATTGACCCTCTGCATCTCAAACTCTGTCTGCCTCTGATGAAGACAAATAGCTCTTTTCCCCCCCTGGCTTCAACCAAGCCTTTAGGAACCCTCTGCAGCATGAACGGCCAGGACATCCTCAGGGGAAGAAGATGATTTCCAGCGTTCCCGCATTTCATAAATCAGTTTCTCAAAAATAAAGTACATGAAAAATAAAACAAACCAAGATGTAAAGCTAATTCAATCAGACAAAAAGGATTTTCCACTAAATATAATATCTGCAGTGACTCTTGGAGTCTCATCCGCAATAACAATTTTATGAAAATGCAAAGTCTGTTATATCACACATCTTTGAAGAATTCAGCGACGCCTCCAGACATCTACGACAACTTTGTGGTGCATGATCTAATGGTTTGTTATTATGAATGAATTATGGAATGAATCACCTTTAAAACATTCATTTACTGTTGGATGGAAGTCAGCTTCCAGATGTTTATGTCTTCCAAATGTTCAGGCCCACTCACGGAGTTGATCCCCAAACCATCTTGCTATACCAATTCAGCAGACTCCCACGCTTGTCTTTCTGAAAGAATTAAGCTTTAGTACCTGGTGTGTGTATATGTTTGTGTGTGTCACAGACCAAACATTTGATGCTCCATTACTTTGTCACTATTTGTTGTGTTGTCATCAATACCGCACAAACTGAGACCAAGACTTTACCAAGATCAAGACATAGACCGTACACAGCAAGATGGGAAATCAGTCTACCAATGATTGGAAGTTATTTGTTGTGGAAAGCGAGGTACAGTCTAAAGCCCGGCAGTGGTGGTCTACACCACTCTGGATACAAAATCCAGAGTCCACTCAGTCCCAGACTGAGACAAGAACCGAGAAAATTCTGTGACCAAAACTAAATTGGCCCAGTGGACCATAGATCATCAAAAAGTGGTCTTGTAAATGGACCAAGTCCGATCTCAGCTACTGCAACGCTAGCATTTACACAAGATTTGGAGGTGATTTAGGTGAATTTTTTCTTGCTTGTCAATGGATCCGTTGTTTGCTATGTTCAGCGGTAGTTTACACCAAAAATCCAAAGTCCACTCAGTCCCAGACAAACAAAACCGAGTAAAAATGCCTTTGAGTCCGTGACAAAAACAAAATTGGCCCAGTAATGGACCATAAAGTCCACGGATAGTGCCGATGATGTATCTTGTATCCAAGGGTTAAAGGTTTGTTTAATGGAAATGAATAATTGGAAAAAAAATGCCTCTCAGGAGCCAAAATGAAGTATATAATAGTTTTCATTCTGTGGCTTCACTCTAAAAGTTGTGTGAATGTGCATCAGAAGGCTTAAAAAACACATTTTGAGCCAAATCCCACATGTGCAGGATAATTCTCCCTGGCTTGTAAAGTGGCCGTGCATCCCCGTCAGCGGGCCTGGGCAACTTTTGCAACGTGGGTGTCTTCGCTCTGTTAAAAGGGAGAAAATAAAGAGCTGGTCAAAATCGATTGGGGGAGGGG
>CAESWR010000115.1:88821-99539 GCA_903171835.1 Mullus surmuletus | reverse complement strand
GGTTTCGGATCCCTCCGGTGTGGCGCACGGATTGCTCAGGAGTCCGCCAACTTTTGTTAGATGCAAAATAAAGTCCATCGGTTCTAGAGTTCACTCAAACGTGAGGACAAATTCTGAGCAGAAGTGAAGCGGCGCTCGATTCTGAGCTTTCTTAATGTTCCCGACAAAAACTTTCTCAATTGTCCCTCAGAACGAAAAAGGCCCAGCCCATAAAACTTACATGACATAAAACATAACATGGAACTCAAATGACTTAAATGACTCAAACTTCAACTTCAGCCTGAAATATATATATCAAATATTAACTATTTGGGGGGATTTTCTAATGGATCTAAATGCCAGTTTGTTTAAAAAATCCACAGTGTTTTAATTGAAAAATAAAAAAATAAAAAAATAAAATGATTTCCTTTGAATGCAATTCCAGCAGGATTTGATTGTTATCATTATTATTATTAGAGCCTCAGATGGGTCAATGATTAGCAGCAACATTCTTATTTCTTCTGCAGTGACAGATTTTTATAGAAAACTTAGTTCTTGGGGACAAAACGCGTCTCCTTCCAAAAGACTGCTGTAAAAATATCCAATACTGTTAATTTTTCCAACTTTGAATTAGTCACTCTTGTTAATCAGCTTCAGGCTGAAAGAGACATATCAAATATGATTTTTTTTTCACATTTTGACCCTCATAAAGGTCAAAAAACATGGCCAGGAACTCCTAAGGGTTAAGGTAGCAGGCAGGTGAGCTGACACACTGCACATAACGATGACATCACTGTACGAGGTAACCGACCTACTCATATATTATACATGTAGTAGATATTTATATGATACACCTGAAACGGTGTTATTCCACGTTCAGGGTTGGTTTTCTTAAGGTTTGCTTGCACACTTCATTATTTTTGCAGTTTTGCTGCAGGAGGAAATTAGGCTTTTTTTGTAAATTCATATTCACCATTTTCCGTTCGTTGTTTTATCACTTCAAGTTCTGCAGTCCTTTGTTGGTCCATCACCTGTTTTAATGATCAAAGTTTTATTCCAAGCTTTTCCTTTTTTTTTAAAGCTTTTCCTCCTATATTTCACCATCTTCCTTGATTCCATCTATGTTGTTCCTCTTGTTTTTTTCCACAGATAAACCGTTTCTCATAATTGTGTTCAGATGGCTTTGTTCTAATTGTGTTTATTTGCTTCTTCCACACGTCTGATTTGGCATCAAAGTAATTTTGCGCTAACGGTTGCTCTGCGAGTCAGCAACGCAGGCAGTTAAAAATGTTAAAAATGAATTTAACAGTTGCAACGGCTGTAAAAGTGAACTGATCAGAGTCCATTGACCTCGCCCCCCCCCTCACCCACCCACACACACACCTCCAGCACCCCGCTGCCGTGCTGCAATGTTGGCGTCTCCGCCTGCAGGTGAAAAACAACAAGCTGCAACAAAGATACCTAAAAAAGTGATACTGATTTCTGAAGTGAAAACTGATACTAGCGAGTCTTGTGTGGCAACTTTTGCCACACAAGACTCGCTAGTATCAGTTTTCGCTGAGGAAGGAACTCGTTTATGAAGACAAATTTCCGAGGATAATTTATTTCTGTCCCCCGTTAGACGCTGCGCAACCGTCTCCTCTCTCACCAGCGAAGAAATGTGAAGGATGTTTACACGAGTCGTATTTTTTCCTCCTTTTGAGTCTTTTATAGTTCTCTCCGGATTATGATTTAAATAGAAAATAAAGCTTTGCCGGGCTGAATTATTAAAAAAATATAACTTGTGAATCTCACAAAATACCGCAGTCTTTCAAGAAGATGGACCCTTCATGAGCTCGGCCCCCTCTGGGTCGCAGCAGAGAGGAAGATTTATGAAGGTTAAAACAAACCCAGAAAGTTTCTCTCTGGCACTTCGGCTGATGTTGTGCTCGGTAAGCAAGCGCTTATCAGAAAGCAATATTTATGTGGATCTCCAAAAATAAGAGAGATGAGCGTGCGTCTCTCAGGGATTAAGATCTGTCTTTGTGTTCAGGGGCAGATGAAGGGCGCGCATTAAAATGCCGCTTTATAAACCATGGAAAGGCTTCGAGTGCTCCACAATTCTTTAACAGATGTCTTGGCGCCGTGGCCCAATAGTGGGTTTCTCACAGCTGGCGCGTCTTGGCTGCAGGGATCTAAAAAAAATCAAATAAAATGCAATAAAAAACACCTCACCTTGTAAACAAACATGGCCGAGCCCCCTGGACCAGAAGGCCAGGAGGGTTCAGAGAGTCGGAGCGGAGTGGTCCTCTTCGATTTAGATGTTGGAGCACAATAGTCGTGCAGAAGGTTTCTTCTTCTTCTCTAAACCCTGAGCTGTAGATTCCACCTGGCTTCACTGGAAATTAATTTGCATGGTAAGAGTGTCGAGAACCCGCAGCTTTCACACGAATCAGACTGCATTTATTTGAGAAAGCGGCGATTTGGCGAAACCACCGTAAAACGTCTCATTGGCTCGATTGTGTCCTGATTTATCAATAAAAGCGGGTACGGCGACAATCACGTGTGGAAGTCAGACTAAATCATAAGGGCGTCCTGATACAACTTTTTCACTTCCAATACGATACCGATACTGCAGCCTTGAGTATTCGCAGATACTGATATCGATCCGATACGATATCGGCACGAATCATACATACTTTTGTTACTTATTTTGTGGTATGGAATGTTAGAAAAGGCTTGATCAAGTGATATTACTCAAATAGAGAACAATAGTCAGCAACAGTAGCTATGAGAAAAACTGACCCATTTATTATTAACCAATGGTTTACATATATTTTAACCTTAAACATAAGAATAAAATGAATAAAAGATAAATTAGAAGACCCCAAAAAATAACTTCAATAAATCCTAGAAGTGCTGGAGCGGAGTCTGGAATGGACTGCTTGTATCGGAGAGCTTACATCGTAGATTTTAGATGCATGCGGATCGGGAATCGGATCGGGACGCCTCTACAAATTCATCACAGATCTTCTGTCATCGTATAACAAATTCATCAGCCAAGAGTCGGTTTGTCAAGAATCCACCAGAACTCTGACAATAAGTCCAACTGTTTATTCAAGGGAAAAAATGAGATCGAGTCATAATTAATCGCTGAAATCGACAGAAATAAATGCAGAATAAGAGTAAACAAAGCAAAAACGAAGCGAGAACTAAGAAACAAACAGCATGAAAAAGGTAAACAGGTGAACCAGCTGTGAACCCCCTCCCCATATGAGCATGTGACCCACTAAACATATATACTAATACTCCCTTCAACCTTAATACTAACAGACATAAATAATGAATTCACGGCTCCTACACTCATCAACGCAGCAGGAGCCTCGGCCTTCGACAACGCATCAAAAACAAACACATTATTCACCTTCGCACCCGTATCTTTAATAATCTGGGCTAATAAATCAACTCCTCTGACCCTCGGTTCATTATATTCCTATATTTGCTTCATTTTGATATTTGTATTCATCCTGTTCAATGCCTGAATCTTCTTCTTTCTTTTTTTTTTTTTGGTGCATTTTAATATTTCAAGAGGTTCTCCACATTGTCATGAGCAGGAGCCATTTGTCAAGCTTGTCACCGGAATATTCATAACACACAGTATCACTAAATCTGCAGCGACAATGAGAGGAGTGCCGGGTCGTTTCATTAATTTTATTTTTTTTAATAAAACGTACGGAAAAATACTTCCTGGAGACCTCGCCGGCCCACAGCGGAGGTTTTCAGCTTGCAAATATTTATTAGCAGCAGATAGTATTTCGCCGGTGCGCTGCTTTATTTTCATTTGTTTAAGTAGAAAAACACAGATTTATCATTATGGCAGCTCCCAAATATTGTGGAGAACAACAAATTAAACAACACGATGATAGATCACGACGCTAGATAGAGAAATGGCTCGACCCGCGCTCGGCTCTTTGTCTCTGACGCGTCTTACTTAACTCGCAGCCGTCGAACTATCAGGTCGTTTGCTCCGAGATCGAGCCTCAAATCTTAATGGGATGCGAAACAAATCACCAGCTGGATGCAAACGTTTGTCACATTTACGAGGAAAATGAACCGATTTGCAGATGTGACGACGGAAAGTGTTGCCGCCCTGGTTGTTTTTCTGTTGCGTTGACCCGAGTGTGAAGGAAGTGTTTGAGTGTCGTCTCCTCTCGTCTGCAGAGCACGACGAGTGTCTGAGCGGCCTCCACAACTGCGACGAGAACGCCCTCTGCTTCAACATGGTGGGAGGACACAGCTGCTCCTGCAAGCCGGGATACACCGGAAACGGGACCGTCTGCAAAGGTGAGCGTTCCGGGTCGCTCCTCGAGGTGCTGCGACGATGCGATCTGACTTACCGAGGCCGAGACGTGTGAAGGTCAGAGCAAAACAAGACAAAGACGTCAGTGGAGGATGATGACAAACAAAACAAAAAGAGAGTTTTCTTTGTCAGTTTCAGTAGATTTGAAAGTAAAACAGCCTCTGCATTGTTTTCTTTGAAGCAGCACAATTCAACAAACCAACAAAGGTATTTTTGGTTTATTTTCTAGACAATAAGTCTTTGTTTTGACTCGAGAACCCTGAGTCCATGTTGCTCGGGGACTCGGCAGCTTTTTCCACTCATTTAGTTGGTTTTATGGCTAAATCAGATGTGGATTCATCAGCTGAATGTGGCTTGGGCGATATGGACCAAAACTCATATCCTGATATATTTCAGCTGAATATCGATATATGATTTGTTGTTTGTCCTGATATGTTTTTCCACAAAGTGAGCTAAATGTTCAAAGTCAAATATGACATGTCACGAGTTGTTTTATTGAAACCAGCTATGTCATAAACAGCTGTATTTAAACATACAACAACGGGAGTAACTTTTCTGAAATCATGAAGCTCCATGAAAGGTGCACATTAAAGAAATATCCTGAGTAAAGATTGCCCCTAAAATAAAATGAGCCATTTTTTTCAGGTCTTTTTTGACATAAATATACAGTAAGAAAAGTAAAATATCTTCCAATCTTTTTAGTTTAGTTTAACAAATGAATGGACTTATTTAAATCAGATTTCCTTCTCCTTTATAACAAATATACCATGCAGGGCTTTAATCGATATAGAATAGAATAGAATAGACCAATACACTGAAACGCAACAATATGACACAGTGCAAACCATGCATTGATCCCTCAGGTGCTAATTTACATGAATTATCAGATGGCAAAATGCCCTGTTCCCCCAAGTTCCCACTTCATAATCAATCTACCAATGATTGGAAGTGATTTGTTGTTGTGGAAAACAAGGCCTGGCAGTGGTGGTCTCCAAATCCCTCAGACCGAGACCTTACAAAGATGAGCAAGTTCTACAAGTTCAACACTAGATGACCACTTTTTTTTTTTTTACATGCAGCAGAATTATTGAGATAAATTAGGAAGTTTTCCCCTCATTTTTTCATGCTTATTTAAAAGAATACAATAAAGATATTTGGGGCACAAGTGGCATGGAGACAGTTGTTCCACACAATAAAATCCATGAGTGATGATCCTCCAAACAAAGAATGATGCAGTAACACTTCTTCATCTCGCGCCTTGACTGCAAAACGCTGCCTTGAATATTCCGCTCTTCCTCCTCAGAGCGAAGCGGCCGTGACGTCGGCGTATTATCACATTTATTTCCATCGGCTTCTGTCAACTTCAATGACTCCTCGGCGCCGCGGCGACGCGTTAGCCAACAGGCCGGCCTCGGATAATGAACATTTTTGAATTAACCTCGGCGAGATGCATAAATCACGGAGGAAATAACATCAGCAAAAGCCTGTAACGAATCACATCGCAAAATTAGGTCTTATTCTGTATGCAAATACATATGCTGCTGCTGGTCTAATTACATAGTTAATGCTCGTTAATCTGGGTGAGTAATGGCTCTTCTCCTCCGCTCCACCTCCAGCTATGTGTGACGGATTGTGCCAGAACGGCGGGACCTGCCTCTCACCCAACAACTGTGTGTGCCAGCAAGGCTTTACCGGGAAAAGATGCGAGACAGGTAAGAGGTCGCGACATTTTTTTTTTTTTTATGGCTCCGACTCGGAAATACGACCCCAAAAAAAAGAGAGAAAGCGGGAGATTACCATAGAAAGGTACTTAAGATCAAAGTTGCTGCTTTCGTTATCCCGGCGGTGATTACTCCGACCTCCACAAAACTGTTGATCTGTAAATCCGGAGATGTTTCCACTGCTTTTTGCACGGTGTGTGTGTGTGTGTGTGTGTGTGTGTGTTTGTGTGTGTGTTTGTGTGTGTGTGTGGGTCCGCGCGCCACGGTGAATAATGGAGCTTGTACCTCTTCCAGCGCCACGATTGAGGATTTGAAGTGCAGCCGCAGCAGTCTGGGAATCACCATAGCCGTTGTTAATCAGCCCGGCCTGCCCCATGGTTAGGCCCCGCCCACACTCCCCATCCACGCCCGCCTGATAGCACGTGATAGCTTCCAACGGTCAAGCTATCAGAGCAAACGGCGGTTTTAATATGAGGGAAATATGTCAGGCGGTGATTCTTTCACTCGCCGTCGCCGCTTATTTAATCCCGGGCCCCGATGCTCCACGCGTGTAACCTCACCTCGACGCGGCCTTCGGCGGCGCCCTTCAGGAGACGAGCGGGCCGAGCTAATAGAAAGTCAAGTCGTGGCGGTTGTCCCGGCGTGTGTGTGTGTGTGGTTGTGTTTGAGCAGAGCAAACCTCGCCGCTCACCGCTCGCTCATTGGTTCAGGTATTGATTGCACATAAAGGGGCTTCTATTCTTTTTTTTTTTTTTCTTTTACGAGGCGCTCTTTTTACTGCCGTCTTAAAGTAAATGAATTTCCTCGTGGCGCTGCTCGGAGGTGCTGAGGAAGGAAAGATTACGTGTGTGTGTGTGTGTGTGTGTGTAAGATCAGATCTCCAGCCAGCCTTGATGACTTGTCCTCCGCTGGCAGCCGAGGAGGCTCTTTGAGAAGCTCGCTCAGTAGCAGCTCGGTCCGGGCAATCACACATTTCATTACCTTATAAAGGGTCTGAGACCCCCACCCGTCTCCTCTTTCTCACTCTCTCATTTTCCTCTTTTTGCGGGAGATTTCCACGAATGTTCCGCAGACAGTTATTAAAGGTGATTGCGTACAATCGGAGTCTGATGAGTTCGGTGGTGCAGGGAGACTCACAAGACAAACGTTTCAGATGCTTTTATTTTGTAGCCACCAATTTATCTCACTTAATATTACTCTCTTCATTTTAAAAGCTCAACTTTGGGTTTTTGTCACACTTCTGAATAATTTGGAGGTTTTGCTTTTTTGATTGCTTTTTTTGTTTACTCCAAGAAATTGTGCATCAGACATGAAATTGTGACTAAATGATGTCAGAGTGTCTCTCTTTTTGGTTGTTTGATATTTTCTCCTGTTATATTAGTGACGATTAGTGTGTCTCTGTTCTTCCCAATATGAAGTTAACATTTTGTCCATTGGCAGGTAGGTCAACAAGTTTACCGGCCATAATATGTTTTACCACAGAACTATTCATGATCCCGACCTTAACTAACACATTTTCTGGAAACACTGAACAGCATAAAGAGCACAACATTTTCTTTTATTAAGTAACGATATAAGTTAAGGTTTCAGGTACTGAATCGTAACATGTATTTCCAATATGCACCATTAAAATTATAACAGGTTTCATGTCATATAACACAAACATCAACTAACCACATTAACTCCTGTCAGTCTGTCCATGGAAAAAGAACAACCATATTCGAAATGCAAATGCAGTTATGTAGAAAAAGTGGGCATTTTTCACCTGAGTGACCTAATTATTATACTCGCCAAAACATATTTTTACAGCCATTTGGCGAGTGATCATTTTAAACCATGTTCCCAACTAGTCATTGTCAACAGTATCTGTCCAATCAATAGAGTCATCAGTCCGTGGATGGAATCAGCAATGTTTAATGGGACGCAACGTTTTGGAACATAGAAAATTGCGTGTCGGAAGCTGAAGCAGCAAACGAATTTTCGCACCTTATCACCAACACCTCCCAATCTGCTGCGTCCAGTCGGGAAAAAAAGTTTTCTTCATCACGCTATCGTCATTAAATCAGTCACAGGACCGACTGAGGAAAGGTCTTTGTTTTTAAACAACTGGTGTTTATCAACCAAAAGTGAAATAAATTCACAAAAAATAGCCTGCGTCATAAAAACATGAACTCACTTCCAAGACTTTCTTATCTAACATTATAATATCAGTGCCTGTTTAGAAAACTTAATTGAAAATTCGTTTGCAGGACAAAAGCTTCTTTAATTATTTAATCGTTTTTTTTGTCTAACAGTAAAAAAGTGAAGATGTTAAATGTTAATGAAGAAGCAATTAAAAAGAGTATTTGATGGCATTGTTTTAATTTAGCAGATTCTCTACAGCGAAGAAAAGGCAAACCAGGCTGAGGAATGGACGTGTGAGACGAATTCAGAAAATAACAAACAACTTGCCGTGCAGGCTTGGGGAGTAATGGATTACATGTAACGCCGTCACGTAATCAGGATACAAAAAAACGGCAACTGCAGATTGCCGGTATATTTTATACAAAAGGGGATTACTGAGCATGATTGCATTTTTCTAATGAAATATGCGACGAGCAGCAGACACGACAATGCGACATTTTACGACATGACACCAAACTACGACGACCGCCCAGGCCGTGCGCGCTCCACCCATGCCTGTTGGATCTATGTCTAAGATCTACGTCCATGCCATGTGCCCACGTCATGCTTATCAGCAGCCTGGAACCGCTGGAGAGTAAGAGCGCACGGATCCACCGGGTGGAAACCAGGTCTCCACTTTGACTTTTCACCTTCATCAAATAACAACATAAGCATGTTTGGGATTGAAGTAATCCAAAAGTAACTAAAAGTGATCAGGTACATTACTTTGATATTATGATATTTAGAGTAAGTTACTGATGACATTTTTTTTAACAGGTAACTGTAATTCTAGTGGATTAGATTTTTAAAGTAACCTTGTGTGTCTTAATGTGATTTACACAAGATCTGAAGGTTGAATTATTTTCATTGCTTTATTGAACCATTACTTTCCTTCATTCATAGGTTTTTATTACATTAATCAACAAAAAAAATCCAGTTACTTTAAAGGAAACATGTTGATCTGTTCGTGTCCGTCCGTACTTTGGTCTTTTTAGTCAATGTAATCACGTCTGACTTCACATGGAATCGTCCAGTTGCCTCGGAGCAACTTGGCAACTCAACAAGGGCGAGCAATTGTTGAGAGAGAACTTTAGTTAAGAAATTGGGAAGGTGAGAGTGATATCCATGGACGAGTGTTCTCCAATAGAGAGCAGTTTCCATGGCAACCAGAACTGTTTCTAAAAGCTGATGTGTTTGGTTTTTTGTTGGGTTTTTTTTGGGCCAATACACTTTTTGTTCTTTCTTGCAAAGATTTTGATAAAATCCAAGTTGGTTTGTTGAAAGACATAAATACACAAATCAGTGCATCTCACAAAATGTAGATCATCACATGCAGGCAGTAAAGAAGATTTACTTTGGGCAAACGTGGATCGGCGGACTCGTTAAACGTGGCATCAGTGAATCCTGCGTTGGCACAAATGATCCACGGAAACGGGTTTTAGAGCTTTTACGGCGTTCATCGCTTTCTTCGTACTTTGTTCTCAGATCAAACTTTAAAAGTGCCCTCAAACACATGTGAGACCAACACACGCCAGCTTGCACTTTTTGTTGTGAAATATTAATAAGAATGATGAAAAAGCAATTTACTTGGGGAAAACACAGATGATTTTTTCTTTTTTTTACCATTTAAATGTTTAAAAACACCAGCGCTGCCGTCTTACATGAGCTCCCAACGGTTTGGTTCGGTTTGGTTTGAGCTATTTTACAACGTTATTGGAGCAACTTCATCACTGAATCATGGTTGTGTGTGTGTGCACGTGTGTGTGTGACAAGGCGCTGGCTACATTATGATGAGTCTTTCAAATTAAGTCCGTGTTTTAATTCCGGTTATAAGGCCCCCCCGCTCCCACCGTGGTTTATGACAGCACTTACACGCCCTCCCACCCGACAGGAGGCGGTCCGTAACCACAAACCAACGCGCCTTCGCTCGCGCACACACCCCGCCTGGCCGCAGGCGATGGCGAGACTCAGCGGGCGGCGAAGCTTTTACCTTGAAAAAGTGCAAAAACCCGAGCGCGGGCAGAGCAGCCAAACTCCATCGCAAGTAATTTCATTTTTTTTTGACATTAGATGAAATGACCTCAACCGACTCAAGGCAGAAAATTTGTTATGGTAGATTATTTTTCTCTTTCCTGCCGAGGGAGGTCGCATATTTCCCTCCTGCTTTTCACTTCTTCTGCTCTTGCCATCACCTGCACTGGCCTCTTTCTCAACTCCTATATGGGCTTTGCTGGAGCGCTCCGTCTGCTGGCTGCACATCCTGCATGCAAATGTTATTTATTTTTACGCAGGATTTTCTGATGTCCTCCTTTTGCTTTGCTGAAAAAAACCCCCTCAAAAGGCCCAGTTCTTTCCACACATCGAAGCGGATCTAGCGATGATTGATTGTTGGGTCAAGGATAAGTCGGTTTTCTCGGCTCCTCTCCTCTCGTCGCTGAAGCTGATTAGAATTCAGGGTTTTGGGAACACAAAACCAGCATTCGTGTGCGCGCCAAACCCCCCCCCCGCCCCAAAAA
>CAESWR010000115.1:69015-84637 GCA_903171835.1 Mullus surmuletus | reverse complement strand
TATCCCAAATAAAAAAGGGGGGAGAAAAAAAAAATCCCTCGATATGCTTTGAGAAAATCAAATGTAAGAAAGGACTTAATGGCCACCTCGGGTTCAAGAAGATCCCGGTAAACAAGAGCGGCGTGAGGATTGTATTCCGAGCGTGGCCTCCCTGCAGAAGCGTAACACGCGTGAATATCTGCGGGTCTCAGCCGCGGGTTTATCGACTGCATAGCTGAGCGGCTCCGACCGGCTGCACGGGGAGGTAGCCTTTGTATCGCCCTTTATTTCCTGCTCATTATCGGCCCTTTTCAAGCCCCCTCCTCAGCTTATTAGGACGCCTGGCCGACAGTTAAAATTCTCTGTCACTGTGATGTCAGTCCTGTAACTAATGGCCGTCCCTCGCAGGCTCCTCGCCAGCTTCTCAAAGGACGCCGCCGGCCGCTCGCGCCTGATCAGAGGCGGCGGACGGACACCTCGCCTTTCATCTCCCGATTCATCTGCGCTCCGACGCCTCACCAGCGCTTTTAATCAGCAGCGCCGCATCACACGGAGGCTAGTTTAGCGTCGACGGCGTTCTGTAAGGACAAGGAGAAAGATATAAAAGGTTTTTACGTTCGGTGTTAATGATGCAATTTAGATTTGTGACTCCTACACACTCCTGGAGGGTTATCTTCAAGAGCACCATCGGGGAGCCCTGGTGCATCCCTCCTACACTGTAAATTGATGTTTTATTGGAAGGAAAAACTCATTTTCGTAAGTCGCGATCATTTACCGGCACTCCCTCTTCTCATTCTTCCGAGTATTACTGTCAGAGAGAGTTGTGCCGCAAAGGGGAGGAACGTTCTGTTTATCTTTTCCTCTGATCTTGGCGTCTTTTGTTTCACCAAAGAGAAACGCTGAGTGACTTTTAGCAACCTTTCTCTCTAACTTTAGGTTTCTGCGAGGGAAGAGAGGAATCTGTTTGAGGCAAACATATGCACAGAGAGAGAGGAGGAGGAGGAGGAGGAGGAGGAGGAGGAGGAGGAGGAGGAGCGGGTGGATGTTTAACTATCGGGCGATATCAGGTGGCTGATGAGAGAAGATTAGCGGAGAGCTGTGATTTATCCGCAGATGTAAAAATGGAAAGGGGGGAAATAGCAACAGGGAAAAAAGAGGGGAGGGAGGGAGGAGGAGACGGGCAGTCAGCTCATGAGGAAACTTTTCACATGGCCACGAGGTCGCGGCGGCGCATTGACGAGGACGGGGAGCAGATCGGGGGCCGCGCAAACAATTTGTTCCCTTAGACCTCATTTACATCGATGTCAAGCTCCGGGAAGCTTCTCCGGCTGGAGCCGAATGTCTCTGCTGCGCACAGACACACAAACACACAAACACACAGACACACAAACACACAAACACACAAACACACAGACACACAGACACACAAACACACAAACAAACGGCCACGTTTCTCCAGCTGCGACGCGCGGTCCCTCAGCTAAACGCTTACAGCTTCTCTGTGTTGATTAGTATTGAGTATCGATACTCGATACACTCAAGTGTCGACCCAAACAACCCAGTACCGAGTAGTATCGAAACTGCGCTTGTCAAACGATACCTGCAATGGGTTGTTTTTGTACCCAGATCTAGAAAAAAACTGTTTATATGGTTTTACTTGCAGCCAATTTGAGCTCTTTCTAAATGTATTTGTGTAAAAATATGTTGAATGCGGAGGAGTGGTGACATTTGCGCAGCTGATTGCTTTCTATCCGCATGATTAAAATTGAATGAAGTAACAAAAAGTATCAAATGAAGTACTTGATTGGTATTGGTATGGTTTTAAGGGTACTGGTATCGGTACTGGGTAACACTTCATTTTAGGCTTCATCTATTCACCATTAACTCATTTTTATTAGCATGCAAGTTAGTGACAAATTGTCTCTTTGTTACTCATTACAAATTACTTATTATATACTTAATTACTGCTCATTAATAGTACACAAGGACGTTGTTGTCCAGTTATTTCTTCTATACATTCTTGACAAATGCAATTTTGGTCACAGAAAGCAAGTTCATGTTGAGTAGTTGTGTAGGTCTGAAAATGTTGTTTTATACAATGCAGTGTTTCTTACAGTAGATATATCATCTTAGACTATAACATTTAGGGTTTAGACTTTAACATTTTATTGATAACTTTGAAGGCACTTCATGGATTTGCCCCAGATTACATTTCAGAATTATTAACCTTATATGTGCCTGCTCCCAAAGAGGTCCTCAGTAACGTGCTGGCCGTCCCTAAATCAAAGTTACGTACTAGTAATAAGCAGTAATTCAGAGGTAATTGAGGGAAAGTGGTTGTAGAATATGGCCATGCAGAATAAGGCATTAATAAGTACCTTGTAAATAGTAACACAGAGCCAATTGTCACTAACTTGCATGCTAATAAACATCTAGTTAATGGTGAATAGGTGACGCCTAAAATAAAGTGTTACTCAGCCCTGGTATCGAAAATCTGTAACCGACACCCAGCCGCCTAGTGTTGATAGATATAGACTAGGTGACGGGACAAACCCCTCCATGACCCCCGTCCCGGTGAAATGGCTTAGATGTGATAAGAGTTGTTGCTGCAGTGAGTCTGCGCGGCCGAGGCCACGGCGTGTTTTATACAGCAGCAAAAAAACATCCCATCCTCATCTCCGGTGAAGTCTCCCCTGGGCACCTCCCACCCAGCACTCAGGCGCAGGTAGTGAATATTTAAAACCATATTAATTTTTCCAGCGCTTGACAGCTCCCATGATGCATCGCTCTCCGCAGCCCTCCCTCTCTCCACTCCCCTCCCCGCTTTTGCGCCACGGCTTACCCGCAAAGGCCCGGGGGTCCTTGCTTAAGCTCAAGCGGCTTGTTTAAGCACAATGATTATGTATTCATTATTTATTTAAAGACAGCTCCACAAAGCGCTCACTCCATCACTCGTAATTAGCGCGTCTTAATTAGGCTCCGCTAATGGTCGGCGCTGTCGTTTAGCCGAGCGCAACCTGCTGCTTGTACCTAAATGACACATCTCCCAGGGATAGTTTGCTGCCGGCGACGCTGCTGCAGAGCGGCGAACTGCGCCGGACAGCCGCAGTCGCTCAGTGCTGCAAGTCAAACTTTTTTCTCTCTCTCTCTGCAGCAGATTGCAGATCTGCTCGCACTATATATGTCCTGTGCTCTTTGCAGAAGCACTCATTTGTATTCCGAAGTGAGAAATGCTTTCTTTCACAATTTGTGGCCAGTCCTAAAACGCCTGTGCCCTTATTACACACTCCAAACCAAGAGGGGGCAACGGAGCAACAGGAATATGGCAGAAAGAAGTGCGGTTTAAAGTCACACTACCTCGGTGTACTCATTCTGTGGTGCTCTTATTTTGAAAATGTATTTTTGACCTACATGGCCATTTTGCACTGATTGGATGTGACATTGGGATTATTTTAAAAGGGCTACATTTAGGGCTGTGTATCGTTTAAACATTTCCGACACCAGCACCCTTAAAACGATACTGATACCAATTGAGTACTTCATTTGATACTTTTTGTTACTTCAATCAATATTATTCATGCGAATAGAAATCAATCAGTTGTGCAAATGTCACCACATGTCACACCATTGGCTGCGAGTAAATCCATAGAAACAGTCTTTTTCTACAAAACAACCCATTGCAGGTATCGTTTGACAGGCGCAGTTTCGATACTACTTGGTACTGGGTTGTTTCAATCGGTACCTTTCAGGTATCGAGTTCCAGACACCCAGCCCGAGCTAAAACAAAAGAGAATCTTGCTCGATAGTCTAAGTTTAACTTTAGCATTAGCAGCTAGTAGTTCTCTTCATGGCAAACCAATGTTGTTGTTGGCTTCTGTCTCGCTTTAGTAGAACTTTGTTTGGTGATGGAACGTGTTTTCTTGGTTGGAACAGACTTCGGACCCATGTTGGGTCCTCCCTGCCCTTCTATGCAATTGCAAAAAAGGCTATCAGATAAAAACCCCTCCTGAGCAGCCCACAATGGCTTCTGTTGACAGCGAGTGAATCAGAACTGAAGATGAGGAGCTTGGGTGGAACTGGGGTTTCAGCGAGGCTTGCGGAGTGATACGGCAGATCGGCGGTTTGATGCAGTTTAAATGCACGCCATGTGTTTGAGCTTACCAATAGAAAGCTTTACTGGGTGTCAGCTGATTGTCAATTGACAGCTGGCTGGCTTCAATCATCAATATGTCGTTTATTTACAATGCGTAGTCCCTCCATGCTTAGCTTTTGAACCATTTTGGTTGTGCAAGTAGTATCCCGCACCTCACACACTTTGCATCCTCAAAAATCGAGTATGTAGCGTGCAAAGTGTGCGATTGGGAGCATGGTGATGGAAATGCACGGCTGGAGGGTGAAACTCAATTTCTCAGTGACTTACATTCCAGCTCGCACCTGGATTGAGATCAGAAATAAATAAATAAACCACGAGAGCTCCAGAGACAGACCTTGAGGTTAGAAACTAGACCTCCAGGTTCGTTGCCTCTGGTGGAACAAACTGGTATTGCGGGTACGCGCCCAAGTGCCCACCGATGGGCGTCGCCGTCCTGCAGGTACGCCACCGCTGTCTTCGTTGACAGAAACGTTCCTCTCACATAGCTGTCACTTTCAACTGTATTTGCATAAAACAATAACAGTCACGCTCGACTTGCGGTGACACTGACAAGCAGCCTGCCGCCAAACACAAACAGAGCCACAGTCGACAACTGCCGGCGTTTACGTCGCGTTGCGCCCCGACTCCCCGAGCAGCCTGCAAAGGGCTCATGTGAAGCGTTTGTGCTTTACTTTATCAAGCAACATTCTAAAAGCTCATGCGATTCACGTGCTAAATGGTGTAATTCTGACATTTAAACTGCATTTGTTGGGGGTGAGGGGTGAAGCTGTACCGATACGTCTTCTGTTTGCAGAAATGTGCTTTTTTTACACATTCAGGTGCACTCAAGGAGCTGAATACTTTACATTTAGTTCATGTTTGTTGTGTGAGCAGGTGCAGTTGGTTTATTAGAGCTGAGATTTTTTACGTTTTCGCCACAATTAGCTGTTAAAAGATAGACAAGAGCGTTGCGGGCCATCAAAACCAACAGTGAGTTCATAGTGAATGCTAAATGCTAAAAGCTAATGCTAAAGCAGGTCATATTGAGAGGTTATTTTTCTCATAGACCTTGTTGATTTCTCTCAAGGAACGAAACAGTTTAAGTTGTGAATGTGGGAAAAGCTTGCTATGATTTTCGGTTTGCCTCTGTTTGGGGAATTCTATAAGGAAAAGCGAGTGGTCGCGTTCGCTCGCAGCTACAGATTGCGCATGAGTTCCAATTTGCAGTGATTGCTCACCCACTCTCCCACTCGAGTGCTCGCAGATATGGATTTGTGTTTCAGTGTCTGTTTCATCTCTAGGAACTCGGCGTGTAACTCAATTTGCCCGTGTGTTCCACAATGATTGATTGAATATTTGGGATGGCTTTCTCTCTTAATGAAGACCGAGGAGCGGCGACAATCACTCAATGACACTTTTACAGTGCGTGAGGCGCCGCGGCGCCGCGCGATCCATTCTCCGCCTTATCACCGTGTCACGTCGGTGCCAATAGGCGCTTTGTACGCGTTACTATTGACTTCAAGGTTCCGTAGCCTTTTCACAGCCAATATTGGAAACGCGATCTGACACGACAAATTCATCTCATTTTAAAACCCTGCTTCTTGTCAAACGGTATCTGGCTGAGGAGCGGGAGGAGAGGTTCAGCCCCGATCCAGAGGCGTCGGGTAATAATTCCCCCCGGAGCCGATCAGGATTATCAGTCCTCCGTGGGAATGGAAATGGGTTTTGCGGCGGGCGGCTGCACGGAGGATGCACCTGTAGCGGCGGGCTGTAATGGGCTCTGAGCCGAATATCCGTCCCGACCTGCAGGGCCGTCTGTCAGTCAGAGACACGGCCGGAGAGACGTCAGTGCTGGAGGGGAGGAGGCGGCGGGCGAGGGATAAAACTGTCCGGGATCGGAAGGACAGGAAGCAAAGTGAGGAGCCGGAGATTGGAGGCCTCGAGATCGGTCGTGGGATTAAGAACAATCTATAGACCACCTTTTGAAGGTCTTGGCCTTGTCTTTGACTCGTTGCTGACCCCCACTGCCTCCACAACACATGAATTACATATATGGCAGATTGATTATTAACTGGGAACTTGGGCATTTTGCCAGGTGATATAATTCATGCAAATTGCCACCTGAGGGATCACTGCATGTTTTGCTCTGTGGCTTATATGTGGGTTTCAATGTACATGAAGATTTCAATGTAGTGCTCGATGTTGGTTTCTGAAGGTCTTGGTCTCGGTCTGGGACTCAGTGGACCCTGGATTTAATATGCAGAGCGGTGTAGACCACCACTGCCAGGCTTTCAGGCTTTCAACAACCAATCATGTCCAATCACTGGTAGATTGATTATTTCCCCCGAGTTGCATCCTCTGCTTTCCTATTAAAGGGATAGTTCAGATATCAGATATGGGGGAAAAGTCACTGCTGATAAACGACACTGATGGTGAGGATCTCATACAACTTCATGTCAAAAAATCCAAACTATCCCTTTAAATGTCTTCTTCTGATTTCAGTCAACTTAGAAGCCACGTTCACCTGACAAATCCACATCTGATTTTGGAACACACACACGAAAATGAGTGGAAATAGCTGCCTCTGCACCAAGGTCTATGGACTCCGGTAGTTTTAGTAGCAGGGAAGTGGTTTTTGTTGCGGTCAAATTTATTTCAATTGAAGGAATTGCTCTTTTTGTTCTGTTTTGTTATCGTTCTTGGATGTATACGGTCTTGTTCTTGTCTTGCTCTTGACCTTCAGATGTCTCGGTCTTGGTGGACTGTGGTCTCGGTAAACCCTTATAGAACGTAGAGGGTATGATTCATTAAAGTAAAAGAAAAAGACCTATTTTCTTTGTACACGGTCTCCGTCTGGTGTCCTTTGGTTTTGACCTCAACACTACATGGAGGTTTGTGTGTCGGGAGCAGCGACCAGGAAGCGGCCGGACGGGGCGAGGAGGGCAGCCGCGTCTAAACTCTGCCTTTTCCCACTCAAAGCGAGGGCAGACTGCGGGGTCTGAGGGTCGGGATCTTTTTCTTTTTTTCTCCTCTTTCCTTTCTTGGTCGGGGCTTTGAGGCGGAGACAGACAGGTGAAGCGGAAAAGAAAAAAAAACAAAAAAACGGAACACTTGCGAACGGCGAGGGCAGAGGATGAAGGAGGCGGGGGGGGTTCGGCTCCTAACAAGCCCGGAGCGCCGGGAGGAGGGCGGAACGCCGGCCGCTCGCTCCTCACTTTGTCCTCCGAGAGCCGCCTTAATAGAGCCTTTGTTTCCGCGCTGCCACTCAGAATAACGAGAAGGATAACGGCAGTCTGTCTCCCTCACGCCTCCCCTTCATCCTCCTCATCCTCACCCTTGACCTCGCCCTCCTTCCTCGCGCATCGGTACTCTGTTTGAGTAAGTGTTCCGGCGTGGCCTTGACCTCTCGGAAGAGCAGTTTTTTTGAATTTTGATTTTCTTTTGTTTGGTTTGTTGGGGGGGGGGGGGGGTAAACGCCGTCTTTTCAAATCAGAGCGATGTGATTGAGGGGAAAAAGCGCCGCGTCATGCACATCTGCGATCCAACAAAAGCTTTCAACAGAAACAAGAGCTGCCGGGCGGCGACCCTGTCTGATTGTCATTGTTGACGGTTTAATTACAATGATCTTCCATTATCATTTACGCGGGAGGATGAAAAGAAAAGAGGCGAGAAAGAAGCCCCCCCCACACACACGCACACACACACACACCCACCCACATTCGAGTCCAAGGCGCGATGAGTTTCGGCGCCCCTCCACCGAAAAAACGCTCACAAAGTCGATTTTGGCGTCGGGCTGAGAGGCGCCGCGCCGTAATTGTACCTGACAGATTTGTTGCAGATTAAAGAGGGAAAATGATGAATCTTTTGTCGCGGGTGCAACCCTCCCGTTGTTGCAGGCGGGCGAGCTTTTCCTATTTTTTTATTTTTTTAAATGCTTGAATGAATCCGGCTGAAAATAATCCATTTGCATATTTTTAGACTCGCCGTCAGTGTCTGTTATAAATAGTATCTGACTGCTCGGTCGCGCTCGGAACAATTTCATAGAGCCTTTAACGGGGAGGAGAGGCGGATTCAAACAAAGTCAGCTTAATTTTTCGTATATATACTGGCAGCGTACCTCATGCAGCGTCTCCCTTTTAAACCCCCCCACCCCCACCGAACCCCACCCCTCCTGCTTTTATCACGCTCAAACTCACAGGCAACAAAGAGCATTGGATATTTCTCTTCAGGAGCACGGAGAATTTATATTAATTTTCAAAGATACGCTGGTTATACTATTTGCTCCGGCCTTTAGGATTTTTAAACAGCTTCCTTTTAATCCGACATCCCCGTCCTGAGGCGGGGGGAGAGGGGGGGCATGGCAGTTGATCTCAACCAGTGTTTCTCAACCGGACCCTAGTGGTCCATTGAGTAATTTCAAGGGATCCATGAAAATTAGAATATAGATGGATATAAATAGATTCTATCATATTTATGGAGATAGAATTATTTTACTCAAATGTGACTGAGACCTTTATCTACCTAAACTACAGAGGCAGGACCTTTTTTATCTAATTATATCTGTTTCACATGTGTAATTTATCGTATTTTAATAAGAGATCTCGCTCCAGTTTGCATTCTTCAAAGTTAATGCAGGACGCTGTTAATACAAACTTAACACGATCTGCACCCGTTTCAAATGATGAGCCCCCTACTGTGTCAGTGGGCACGGACCATCCTTTTCTGAATAATGCTCTTATTGTGAAACATATGCAGGAAGGTGTTGTGGGAAAACTCATTAACTTGCGTCTTGAGGTTAGCACTTCAAATTAGTTCTAAGCAATTTAAAAAGCAGTTTCTGTTTCTATCCAATTGCATCCCTGCCCCCCCCCCTCCCCAGAGCAGGTGCGGGGGTCCTCAGGGTTGATCCAAAATACGCAGTAATTAGCTGATGAAATCTCAGCTTCAGTCTAAAAGTTTCTGTTGTTAAGGAAAAGCGAAATCATCTTCTATTTTCCCGCAATCCCGCCGCTGACTCAGACAAATGCTGGTCATTTTTTTTTGGAGCAGATAAGAGCCTAATCTGCGGGACATTTGATCAACCGTTAATCTGCCGCAGAAATTCTATTAAAAGGCTGAGGGCTCATTAGCCAATAGATCTTAATCCCATTACTGCCTGGGCGGCGGTAGTGGTGGGGGGATTCGGGTTGCGGGGGGGAGGGGGGGGTTGGGGTGTGTACCACGGGCCCGTCTGCCCCGGCCGCTCTGTGGGGGATTCTGTAGCAGCCAGTCGAGGGGGGAAGGTCAGGCGCGGCACGCTGCCATTTTCATAATGAGAGCCGAGCATCATGCATCATGCGCAATCATAAAAAAGCCATCAGCGGCCACGCAGGCGCATTTAATCACGGCGCATGTCTGTGCCTAACGTATTTAGTCCTACTGTGTAATAACCTGNNNNACCCTTCTCTCGTGTGGGCCCAGCCCTTAGTTTAATTAAATGTTTGCTGAAATATCGGGCCGATCCGTCTCTTTCTGCATTGTTGGAAGTCGCATTGTTTGCAGGGCGGCCGCTAGCTGGAGATAAAAGCCGCTAAAGACCAAAAAAAATGGAAGTGTGTGTGAGTGTGCAGTGCTGGGACGACACGGTGATGGGAAAAGGGAAAAAAAGTGGGTGCACGTGAAGGAAGTGTGAGTGCAGGCAGAGTCAAGGACACCCCTGAGTGGGACCTGGCAAAAACACACACACACACACACACACACACACATACCTCTATAGAGGGAGCGGGCGGTATAGAATTGAACTGGCATTTCAAGCGGCTCTAAGAATAGAGCTTGTTACGCTTGATTCATTCATTCCTCCGCTATCTTTTATTGATATCTTTATGTCCTTCTGTGGCTGCGCCGCTCCGCCTGATCAATAAGGCCGGCGGACTAAATTCACTCATATGCGAGACACGTATCAATTATGGATCAGTCGATGTGGGAGACGCCTGCGAGGCAAGAACGGGGGCTCGATAACGCTCCATGTAAAGAGCATATTTTGAAAGCGGGGCGACAGTGATTTTGCATGGACGTCCCCGACGTCCTCCTCTTCTTTGCTTCTTCATCCCTTCATTTTTTCCTTTATCTCCTTCTCGTCTTCCCCCTCCTCAGATATTGATGAGTGTGCGGACGGCTTTGTGGAGTGTGATAGTAAATCCACTTGTGTCAACTTGCCCGGCTGGTACCACTGCGAGTGCCGAGACGGCTACCATGACAACGGCTTGTTTTCCGCCAATGGGGAGTCGTGTGTAGGTGAGTGCCCCCCCCACCCGCCACCCCACCCCTGAATTGTGTTACAGGTGAAATGTAATATATGTTTCCTGTATATTGGCAATAAGAACTCACCCCTGACATGTTCATTAATGAAAAATAAATGGAACAGGAAGAAGAGGATTTTTTATTTGACTTTCCTCCCCTGCTGACCCTCCCTGCACAAAGGCTCCGATTCGACTTAGACTCACTCTTATTAATTCCAAAGTGGGAATATATGAGACGGAATCAACGGCGGATGCTCTACGTGCAAAGAATAAAAGTATAAAAATATATGGTAGAGTGGAATAGTATTACTAATAAACGCTGTAAACAAATAAAAACCCACAGCTGCTAAAGTGAAGCAAAATAATCCAGTTAATAAAGTGCTTATATTGTTTTAAACTTAATTTCAACTAAATCAGGGACGAAAATCAGTCTCCTATACTAATCTTTCATCTTCTTTTTTTTATAGCTTCACAATTAAAAGTTTAGAATAAACATAAGCAGAATTTACTTTTAATTAAACACAAAGTGATGTAAACAGTCCGCCACCTGAGACTCTGAGAACCGCAGAGAAAGTATGATTTGATAAGTTTGTCATTATCAGCCTGCTTCCCCCCCCTCCCCAAAAAAAATAAAATAAAAGGGAAAAAAGTTTTTTTGCAGCCTTTTCCGGAACATTGTCTCTGATACATCCTGACAGCGGAGGTGTCAGCTGTCAGAGTGCAACCCTCAATCTGCTGTAACGCCCCAGCATCGCCGGTAACAATAGTGCGAGCTCCGCTCCACTCGTTGACCCTATCTCGGCTGTCAGCTTGAGTGGGGAGAAGCAGGAAGGAAAGCACATTAGAGGCACTCTCACTCACACACACACATACACACACACACACACACACACACTCAACAAACGCACACAAACTATGGGGTTGACAAATTGTAATGTTGGCCTCTGGGTTACATTGAAGCCATTGATATGGCTCGAAAAAGGCAACAAGCACAACTTGCCAGCATTCTTCTTCTACCCTTTTATGTTGTTTCACTAAATTCTTTCTCTTATGCCCCCCCTCCTCCCGCTCCACCCCCCCCACCTCCTCCCCCCGCACCCCAGATATTAATGAATGCAAGACGGGGAGAAACACCTGCGCCAACGACACGGTGTGCTTCAACCTGGACGGCGGCTACGACTGCCGCTGCCCCCACGGCCACAACTGCACCGGAGACTGTATCCATGACAACAAGGTCAAGCACAGTGGGCAGATCTGGGTGCTGGACAGCGATAGGTGCTCCGTCTGCTCCTGCCAGGTGAGAAACCCAGGGTGTTTGGGGGGGGCTGTGAAAACACGGTGATAATAAAAATGCAGGCGGAGGACGAGCAAATGCGCCAGTCGTCTCTCAGATCAGATCAGGAAGAGGATTTCTTCTCCTCCTCGGGTCCCTCCGTCTCTTCCATCCAAGGACGTGAAGAGGGGAGGAGCTGCCGTCCCCTGCGGAGCCAATAAGCAACAAATGCCAGCCGACTTTGCCCCGTGAACACGCCGCTCCCCTCCAAACAATCGCTGACATTTTTAAAGCGCCGCGGCGTGAAGATGAGGATGGTGAGACGGCAGGCGATGTTTGCATCACAGACTCGCAAGAGGCTGACGGCTGCTGGTGACTTTAAATATCAGGATGCGTGCACGCAATTTCAGAATGTGAATATACTTTATATGTTGTATAAATCTGTGACAAGCAGAAAGAAAATCGTGAGACGAACTGACAAAAAATTGAGGACTTTTTCCGGTTGCTATGGATTAGTGTTGTAGTCAAGGCCGCCTGAACCAAGACCACAGAGCACCGAGACCGTAAACATCAGGGAACGCTGATCACAAAACAGAGCAACTTTCATTTGAATAGAAAAACAGCCACTGCATTATTTTCATTGAAGCAGCACAGTGCAAGAAACCAGCAAAGGTATTTTTGATTTAAAGGTCTTTGTCTTGAGCTGAGACCCCCGAGTCCGTGGATCTGGTGCAGAGGCAGCTTTTACCACTCATTTCAGGCATTTGAGGCTTTTTTATTTTCAACAAAATCAGATGTGGATTTGTCAGGGGAATGTGGCTTCTAAGTTGACTGCAATCACAAGAAGACATTTAATAAGAAGGCAGAGGCTGCAACTTGGGGGAAATCATCAATCTACCAATGATTGGAAGTGGTTGGTTGTTGTGGAAAGCAGGGCTCAGTCTGAAAGCCTGGCAGTGGGGGTCTCCTCACCTTCAACAATATTCAGAATCCACCCAAACGCAACAATATGATATATAAGTCACAGAATAAAACATGCCGTGATTCCGCAGGCAGCAATTTGCATGCATTATCAGCTGGTAAAACGCCCACAAATTAATCCAATTATCATCCAGACGTTGATGTTTAAGTTGAGGGTCGGACCGCGCCGCGCAAAACACGTACAGCTTAGATCACATCGAGAAGCTTTTATATGAAATGTTGGGAGCTGAGAAGTGAGTTTTAAGGTCGAGCAAAAGGACTCTGCGGGAGTTTCGACGATGTGATTGATTTCTGACAACAGAGTGAGACATCTTTGAACTTTGGTGGGCGAAAACACCGTCTCTTTGGCGGTCATCTCGCCGCACTTTGAAATTCGGCATTTTGCTGAAACTAGTGGCGGGCGTGTGGCCGCGGCGGAGGGTGATTAAGGTGGATTAGCGTCGGTGCTGAATGATCAAGCAGCAAATTATTCATTTGATTACAAAGGAGCGGGGCAGAAATGGACCCCTAATTAAATGAGTCATATTAATTGATTAGAAAGATTGAGCAGCTGCCCGTCAAAATTAGGGCTGTGGAGCCGCTGACGGAGCGCAGGGTAAACATGTTATTGTTTGGGAGGTGGGGGGACGCAGCTGGATATTAGGGGACGTGATGCGGCTAAGTGACGGGGGGGCGGGAAGGTCAGACATCACAGAGACGACAAAGACGGAGGTCACGCACCGAGCCGGGGTTCAGCGTTTCAATCTGCTCGGAGCAGCAGGTGGGCCGGTGTCACAGCGTCAGGGGGTCCGGCTGTGAGCAGGAGGGGGTCTCAAACCATCCAAGAATGGCCTGGGAGCTTTATTTATTTGTCATTAGTGGCCATTTAAATAAAATAAGCATTTGAAATAAAAAAGAATGCATAATGATTCAATAGAAAAAGTGATCGAACAATAGATAGAGATTTTATTTCTAGTATTATTTTGAAAAAGAAATGACGGATTCAGTTCACGAAGATTTTGGCGGCACAAAATTCCAAACCAAAGTGTTTCAGATTTAAAAGTAGTTTTTTGTTGGAGTTTCTGGGTTATGATTTAAAAAGAAAAGATCACTTTGAAATAAACTGTAACAACTATGAAGTGTTACATCATAGACACATAACACAAAGTGAGTGATGAGATCAGACATAAAAAAGTAAGTTTTAATATTTTATAACCAACAAACTGGGGGAAAATACCATGATATATATTTTTTCAATTATATTTGAAAATAATACAGAATTTATATTTTGTAATTGTTTATTGACAAAGGAACATGTATAATCATATAAAAAATGCATTTAAAAAAAACGTACTAAATGCTAAAAGTTCTTAGTCCAAGTTAGTTTCAAGTACTTTTCTGTTTTATGTTTATTGAGTGATTTTAATTGGGTTGGACGGGATTCTTTCGCTGAAATTTCTCATTTCAGGCTTCAGTTTTCCCTCCTGATGTGAGTGATATCAATTAATCTCTGAGTAACGTCAGCTGGGAAAGCTGGAGACAAACTTTCAGTGGACACGGACACTTCCTGTCATCACATCGGAGCACCACGGAGCCTTAAACACAAGCATTTTTTGAGTCGATTCTCGTCGTGTCCCACAATTCCTTGCATTTTCTGGACCTATGGCTTCGTGGCGGCGGCTCATCACAAAAGCAGGCAGGGGTTGTTTTTAACGCAGCCGGCGCTTTCTGAGTCTGCGTGTACCAACATTTGGGAGGGAATAAATAACTCCATTTCTTTCGTTCTTTTTTTTTTGGGGTCTTTTTTATCGACTTCAGGCAGCCGAACATTAAAGTGGCAGCAGCAGATACGAGCCGCAGAGAAGAATGTGACAAAGCTAATGAGTCGGATTCAGATCCGCGGCTCTTCTCGTACGCGGAGGCATCTTAAATTACCGAGACAACAAGACAGCCGAGCGGCGCTCCTCCAAACACCACACTGATGAACCGGAACTCCCCGGCATCAGTATTCATAAAATATATTTAAATTTGGCAGCCACAGAACTATCTGAGACGGAATCATAATAACAATACGGCCTCAGAAACGGCTCCTGGAGACGCGGCTATAAAGCCTTTATTACAATATTTATTATGGACATGCATGTTTAATGACGCCATCAAACAAATGGCGCCGCACGTGCATGTATGTGCTGAATGTTTAATTGTGCTTATGTGTGCCTTTTTTCAGTAATTCTGTTTATTAATTTATTTTCGTCACACCCAGGCCGGCCAGGTGATGTGCCGCAGGATGGTGTGCGACTGCGACAACCCCAACGCCGACCTCTTCTGCTGCCCCGAGTGCGACCCGCGCCTCAGCAGCCAGTGTCTGCACCAGAACGGCCTGCTCACCTACGGCAGCGGCGACACCTGGGTGGAGAACTGCCAGCAGTGCCAGTGCCTGGTAAGCGGGGGGGCAACACACACACACACACACACACAAACACACAAACACACAAACACTTCGACCGAAACAAGCCAGTACAAGTAGTATCCAAACTGCGCCTGTCAAACAATACCCGCAATCGGTTGTTTTTGTACCCAGATCTAGAAAAAAAAGACTGTTTCTATGGTTTTACTGGCAGCCAATCACAGCGAGCGTAAGTTAAGCACTCTTAGAATGTCTTTGTGTAAAAATCTTGTATGGGGACGAGTGGTGACAATCGCACAACTGATTGCTTTCTATTCGCATCATTGATATTGAATGAAGCAACAAAAAGTACATCAAATGAAGTATTCGATTGGTATCGGTGTGGTTTTAAGGGTACTGGTATCGGTGCTGGTAGTGGGAAATCTCCCAGCGATGCCGAGCACTAACACACACGCTGGAGTCCGACAGCATCCGAGCTGAGGAACAAAGCACGAGTGCTCCGAGCCCACACACACACACACAACCACTCAGAGCGTCTCCATGGGAAGGCTGGCCAGCCAAAAGATTTGAGGAAAGTCAAGGAGAACCGCTGC
>CAESWR010000115.1:9411-25401 GCA_903171835.1 Mullus surmuletus | reverse complement strand
GGGATACAAGGAAGGGGGGTTAGGAAGGAGTGAGGGAGGAAGGAAGAAAGGGAAGGAAGGGAGAAGAACAGGGAGGCAGGAAGAAGGGATACAAGGAAGGTGAGTTAGGAAGGAAGGAAGGAGAGGATTTCCCTCCTCGCCTCCTTCCTTCCTTCCTTAATAGTCACGTCAGGTCCACGTCACGCTCCACGTCACGCTCCACAGAAGCCCCTCTGGTTCAAAAGTGCCTGCTTCGTAACACAGAGAAGGCAAATCCATGAACGGGAAAGTGAAAATTAAAGTCACAAAACCATGTTGATACGCATTTTTGCGCATCTTGTAGAGGTTATACGGTAATTCGGGACCTTCTCTAGTGGTTATACAGTGCATACCTGCATATCACCTATACACATCTGCTTAGCACGCCGCTCTCTGCAATAGAGACCCAACAACGTGTCTCCTCTCCGCGTCGTCTCTTCAAGGTCAGCCGTTCAAGTTGGACCCAAAGTCGGCTCACAGGAAGCTGAGGTTGTCCCACGACAACCTGACGGTGGAGAGAGACGAGACGTCCTCCAAGAAGAGCCACAGTCAGGACCGCTTCAGCAGCCACAGCAGCTACGGGGTCACGGGGAACGTCTACATCGACAGCGGACGCCATTACTGGGAGGCTCTGATTGGAGGAAGCACATGGTAGGCAAAAGGAAAAAAATGCTTAAAGTTGAAGTAAAGATGAAATATATAAGTCAGTTACATAAATGACAGATGTCGCACTAACCATCCTGCCAAATTTGAATGCTGGAAAAACTTTACTTTACTATGTTAAATTATGCTTTGAAAATCATGAGAAATCAAGCAGCTGTCTCTGGAAGCTGGGGGCGTATTGGAAGCCACGCCCACTGGCGGAGCCCCGTCAAATTTCAACTGTCAATCAAATCCCTCCTAACATATTCAATGGCTGCCAACAGTCTCATCAGAACTGTGCAACCGCGTTCACACCGGACGCGACTTGGCCACCAATATTGCATTGCTTGCATTGATTTTGTGTTTTCTCTTTTAATATAAATATGAAATTAATATCAATAATCAGTATGGGCGCAGGCTGAGAATGGCTGTGTCACGATCGGATCAATACCCTGTCAATCAGTCCTGCCTTCTCTGCCTACCTTACGTGTTGATCGGAGAAACACGGCCTCTTCATCTTGTCTTTTCACTTGACCTATTACGGGACTTGACTTGACTTGACTTGCAAGAAAAAACGAGCTGTGTGACTCGGCCCCATGTCTGCTTTTTCAGCCGTTTTCAGCAACTAAAATCTGAATTATTTGATATTTTTCCAATTAAATCACAGATTTCACCTTTTTTCAACTTTACGTGACCTGCAGATGTGTTAACGATTCGTTTGAACTGTCTTTCATGGAGGTTCGCTGTGGGTATCGCGTACAAGTCGGCGCCGAAACACGAATGGGTGGGCAAGAACTCGGCCTCCTGGGTACTGTCTCGCTGCAACAACTCGTGGGTGGTGCGCCACAACAGCAAGGAGATCCCCATCGAGCCGTCCCCCCACCTGCGGCGCCTGGGCGTGCTGCTGGACTACGACTCGGGGTCCCTGTCCTTCTACGACGCGGTGGGCTCGCAGCACTTGTACACGTTCGACATCGCCTTCGCCCAGCCGGTCTGCCCCGTGTTCAACGTGTGGAACAGATGCGTGACCATCCTCTCCGGACTTCCCATTCCGGATCACTTGGAGGCAACAGAGTACAACTGACAAAAGCTGTCGCGCCGGATTTGCTTCTCCGCGCGGCCCCAAAGAGGGACCGGCGCGTCTGCACCTGGACCTCTTTGCCTGCGATGCCCATATGTTGGCATAACACAAAAACTGAATGAGATGCAATTAACGGCTCAGGCGCTCGTTTGTCCCAGACGAGCCTTTGTTGGAACTAACTGACATTTCTGGAAGTGTTTCAGGAAATGATCAAGCACTTGTAGATGTAAGTCTTTTTGCTTTGCACATTTATGACTTTGCTGGATAATTTTTTTGTGGTTTGGAAAAAAAAAAAAGGTTGCANNNNTCTCTTTTTTTTTTTTTAATACAACTGTCTTTCCTTCTTGTGTTGTACAAAAAATGTGTAAGTGTCGGGAGTACGTCTTTTTTGATCCTGATGTTTTTGGAAGGCTGTGTTAAATTTTAATATGTTTTTTGAAAGAGTTTTAGCACTTTGAGATGACAAAGGAAAGAGACTGTCAACTATTAAATGTATTTGTAAGCCATTGTACCATACTACAAATGTTCCCCTGTTCTCTTTTTTGTAAGAAAAGAAGCACCTGATTAAAAAGATCAAATGGCAAACAACATGCATTCCAAACAGCTTCGGCATTAAAGGCAATTTCCACTTCCAAGTTCCTTTTTGACAAGTTGCGCATCAAAGCGGCTTCACTTGATGATCGCTGCGGGTCGCAGAGGGACGACGCGCAACAAATGCGCCTCACTGATGTGATAATCTGATGCTCTTGTTTACACCAGTTAATATGTGATCTCTCGCTGAAGCTTGAAAGGACCCTCGCGGCGCCGCGGTGAAAGGAAAACAACAAAAACCTCGCAGAAAAGTGTCAGCCCTGCTCTCCAGGACTCCCCCTGACCCTCGCTGAGACGAAACATAAATTCTGACGAGATCTGCTCCGACATCTCTTTTTGTGCGGGTGCAACGTGGCTTGAATCCTGCAGCGTCTACTTTCAACTTAAGTAGACAAGAGCAGGGGGGGGGGGGAATAAAAAATTGAACTCTAGGTGACCTCCCAATGATACCCCCTGCAGGCATGGCTGCCACCGGGACGCCGGAATATAAAAATGTGCCACTTCTATCTAAACAAATGCTGGCAGCAGTGTGGAAAACTACAGTTCAAGACACTGTAATTCTGGAGCCGACTATATAATTTGCCCGCTTTATGTGAAAAGTAATCCCCTTTTGAAGTACAATTTCTGTCGCAATTAGTGAGAAGCACTTTCATAGAGAACATGTTATGTGAAAAGATTATGTAATACGAAATGAAGGGCTGCAGAAGTCAGCACATAACACAGCAGCTAAAAATGCCACAAGAGCGACGCAGAGTATAACACAAAAATGACATTTCTGTCCTGTTACATTTGGTCAAACATGGAGCATTCTTCAGAAAAGCGTGTTTAAAAAAAAAAAAAAAAATGTCTCAGGGTAATGGACCGGTCGTTGTGATATGTTTGCAATGATTTCCTGAACTATGGCATATTGCAGCGAAGAAAGAAAACCTCTTTCTCCGGTGCCTGCCCTCCATTATGGGAAAAAGAAGCGAAAAGGAGGGGAAAAAAGCACATTGTGGCCAGGAACAATTTTGGTTCTTCGCTGCTTCATCATTCATGATTACACAGAATTGGCGGAGAGTTCGGTTTAGGTTAATGGGATGTTGGGAGCAGGGAATAGTTAAGGTTTATGACTGCAAGACGCAATAAGTCTTATTAGATTGTCCATTCAGTGAGTGCTTAGGAAAAAAAATGCATTTGCAGTCATAAAATTGGAGTAGCGCTTCATTTGGAATATGAAAACATGCCACAATCCTGCACCTGCTGGATTTGTGGCTTTATGTATACGTGTATTTGCTTCTATATAGACGCTTCTGCTAAGGTCACGTTATATTTGTTCTATAATACATTTTGGCAATAAATGCAAATATTAGCAGCAGCCTTTTCAGTCAGAATTACAGCGTGAACTTATAGTATCTGAATTGCATCAAACCTGCAACAACCAGTTTCTGCACAAACAGCTCACACGTTCACCAACATTAGAACAAAAACACATTTCATATGAATTGCCATCACTGTGTGAAGTCTTGATAGCACTTTGCACACTGCTGCTGCTCCTCCCAAATATCCAATATTTGCACTTCTGCCTGGAAGGGTGTCTGCAAATTTCCGTTTATGATTTTCAACCGGACTTCAGCCTTCCCTACCATTTCTGCAAATACTTCTGTCTATCTTTTTATACGACCCAAGGCCACCCTGAGACACACTGACTCATCAACATACAGAAATATGAGAGAACACAAAAATCACAAGGACAGACCAAAACACTCCAAGCAGATCCAGAGCAAAATTAGGTCAGGGTTGGAAGAAAAAAAAAAAAAACACTCCAAAACCTCACAAATAAAAGTGATGATGATTCGTGTTATGAGCCATGACATGTCTATTAAAAAACCATTTAAAAATATTTTCGAATCATGTCAAGAGAGGCTAAGAGTACCACATTATGCCTTGTAGTTCCTTCCTGGCCTGTGAGCGTGATAAGAAAATGCAGATTTTCCCAGCTCAGTTCAGGAGGTTGGAGCTTTGAGGAACATTTCCTTTGTTGACTCAATGTTTTAGATACTGGGAAGAGTTGTCAACAAACCAGATATGTCGTACAGTCATTTACATAGCAAAGCTTTTGCAAGAAAAATGAGCATCTGACTTTTTCTCCTCACACACAGTGAAATCCCCCTAAACATTTCAAATAGATCACAACAATGGCTGGTAATGTAGTGTGTGTGCCCTGTAACACAACATGCAACATGAAATAGACCATTATTTGTTATGATAATGTATGTATTTCCTCATTAGTAGCAATAGGAGTAGGCATGTCTCCACTCTAATGGATTCTAATTCCACATTGTATACATAGATTAGTGGAAGTAAACATTGAATACAGCTCCAATTGAAACTAATATTTGTATGTTTATTCCGAGAAAGAAGATATGCAAATGATTAGTAATGTTTCATTGTGTTCTTTTATTTGTTTGTTTTATTTATTTATTTCACTGTTTTTAAATTCCTACCCTGTAAAGTGTCTTTGAGTTTTAAGAAAAGCGCTCTACAAAATAAATGCATTATTATTATTATTATTATTATTATTATTATTATTATTATTATTATTATTATCATTATTAGTAGTAGTAATAGAAATGCAATTCATAATGCATTTTTTCTCTCGTTGTCTCTTCCTGTCATTAAAATTAATTAATTAATTAAATTAAAATTTAAAATTTCCTTTGTAAAGATTATATCAACATCATTCATGTGCATTTTATGTCGGCTATTGCCATTATTGAAATTAATATTTTTGTGTATTTATACAAATATATGTCGAATTAAAATAAAATGAAATAAAATATATATATATATTTTTTTTAGCGAAGCCTAGACTGATTCCAGTCTGATGTCGGTTGGATCACGCTGATTGGACCACCGCACTTCAACAAGCCCCGCCCACCATCCCGGAACAGGAAGTAGGCGCGCGCGTCGCTGCTGACGTTGTTGCTGTCTTAAATGACGATGGCGTCCACAGAGCAGTCCCTGCTGGACCTGACGGATAAAGAGACGCGGGAGAAGCTGTCGCTGTGGGACCGCCGCCCCGACGCCGCGGCTCCGCTCACGGAGAAGCAGACGGACTCGGTGCTGGAGATCCGGGCGGCGGCCGAGACGCTCTCCGTCCCCTCGGAGGTGAGCTGCGGCTCCGGAGCTAG
The DNA here is from genome assembly GCA_903171835.1 of Mullus surmuletus. Taxonomy (NCBI): domain Eukaryota; kingdom Metazoa; phylum Chordata; class Actinopteri; order Syngnathiformes; family Mullidae; genus Mullus; species Mullus surmuletus. Next base: position 19,896 of record CAESWR010000115.1, on the reverse strand, counting down.
CTAGCTAGCTAACAGTGCTGCTAGCTTACTTCACAACACCGGGCAGGTTCACCTCAAACACCCAGGAGGCTCCTCTGTGGGAACCCTGGCTTTACTGGCTGCACGTCACACCATGTCAGGGGTCAGGAACCTTTCTGGCTGAGAGAGCCATGAAAGGCACATATTTTAAAATACATTTCTGTATATAATATATATATATATATATTTATATGTATATATATGTTATATTATATAACACTGAATACAACTAAATGCATGTATTTTTTTGAAGTAAGACCAACAATTTTAGAGTGTAATAAGTCTCTAAATGAATATTCTTTTCGCCATCTTCTTCATCAAAAGGCTTTGCTCCGCATAAAACAGCCAGCTGACTTTTTGGATTCAATGGAGGGAAGTTTAGTTGTCGACCTCACAACTCCTGTAGGCGACTGCATTATCCAATAAAAAAGTGTTGGTGTCGGACCCTCCTGGACCCCAAAGGTCAGCCGGGATTGGCTCCAGCCACCTGCAACCCTGAACAGCAGCGGTTGAAAATGGATGGATGGATTCAAAAGCGTGACAATAATCTATATATTGAACGTTGTTTTTTAACACTGTGATTTCTGTAATGTTTTACTTTAAATTTCAGCGTAATTACTCATTACTTATCATGTTAAGAAATGTCAGCTAAGACTTATCTGCGAGCCGGATGCAGCCACCAAAAGAGCCACATCTGGCTCGCCAGCCATAGGTTCCCGACCCCTGACATGGTGTTAGCTTGTAGGCGAAGCTCCAGGCACGGCCACGTCAGGACTCGCTGCCAGCCTCCACTACGGGCTCCTCCATCCTGTTAAGAGGCAGACCCGGTTTGTTTTGTTATTTTGCAGTTGCCCATCGAGGACCTGTGCAGCCTCTCCTCCCGCTCCCTGGGCTCCTCGTTCACCGCCACCGTTCCCGCCTCCACCGAGGACGTCCTGCTGAAAGGCTTCCAGATGCTCTCCATGGAGGACGACAGGATAGAAACTGCACAACAGGTGACCTCATTTCAGCAGCACAAGTGCCAGGAGGGGACGAGGCACTAAGGAATACGATGCAGGACGGTAATGCAATACCTTTTGTGTGTGTGTGTTGCAGTTCTTCGCCTGGTTTGCCAAGTTGCAGGCAAACATGGACCAGGATGAGAACGCCAAATACAGGTGCTTAAACACTGATTCAGCTTGGGCTGTGGTTTCATGTCGCACTGCTGAAAAAGAAACAACAAAGCTTTCAGACATGAAAACTGGAGCCAAAGTGCTTCGTCATAATGTAAAGTCTGTTTGTTGTCATGTTGTTTGGGTATGTTATGATCCCACGTAGTGCTGAGTACACGCCGGTCAAGCTTTTATTCGATAGCACTGATTATTCCATTAGCGGTTATGAAAAATAAAGCCCTTTGACAAATTAATTCATCATTGCACACAAGCAAGGTCAAAGCAAATACATCTCCCCTCAACTTATGTGCAGACAGCATTTTTTTATGTTTACATAAACAGAATAATGCAGAAGAACTCACCATCACATCTGAACCAAACATCTATATACACTTTCTTTAGCAGTCTAGAGGGAATTTTCCTTTGCCGGCCTTTTCGTGCTGTGGCATAGCGCCCCCCTCCCTTTTTTCCCCGTTTCTTTCAAGTGTTGACAGTGTGCAGTGTGTTAAAACAGATATGTAAACAAGCACAGATTAAAAGACAACAACTTCCTCATCCAGATAAAAACCACACACTTCATCCAAAGCAGAAATGTCTTCTTTGCACTAAAAAATCCCCACATTTCAAAACTTGAATGTTATTTGTGCTTACTGTATGTAATCTTAACATTGTCTGTCTTCGGTGCGAGCAAAGTGTTAACGTGTCTGTTGTGGTTGTTTAGGCAAACCCGAGACGAGCTGAACTGCTACCAGGAGCAGTGCGACGCCATCCTGAAGGACGTCAGCGCCGCCCTGGAGCAGCTGGACTCCCTTCAGAAACAGTACCTGTTTGTGTCCAATAAAACGGGCACCTTACACGAGGCCTGTGAGCAGCTCCTCAAAGAGCAGGTGTGTGAGCTGTTAGCGGTGTGAACCGAGGCTTTACTGACAGGATTAAAAAAAGACCACTCAGGCCTCATCAGCCTCAAAATATTCAAAAACTAAAGCCATTTTGTCTGTAGTTCAGGAAGAAAAGAGTTTGGCAGAACTCAGAATAGCACAAAAACAGCACATGTATAGTGTAATTTTCTGTTTGAATAATCTAATTCAACTCATCTTAATACAAATGAAATGTAATTTGTAAAATTATAGTGGAGTAACAAGCAAAAATGTGCTTTAATGTTTCCAAAGTGCTTGAAAGAGGTTTGCTGTGGCTGATTGTGACAAATATACTTGCTAAAAACAAAGTCGTTTTCGCAGTGTGAAGATGATATACAGCACATTATATCTTATTTTGATCTGCGTGGCAGATACAATGTTGTCTGAGCACAAGACCGCCGCATCGAAAGTCTGTCCGTCTGCTTCTTTGTTTTATCTTCAAAGCTGCTGCTCACAAATATATGTAGATTTGTACATTCAGAGAATTTTAACTCGGCAGAAAGCGCATTTCTCATGCCGGCGCGTGTCAACCTTGGCTTGTTGTTTTCTGTCCTTGCAGGCTGAGCTGGTCGACCTGGCAGAGAGCATCCAGCAGAAACTCTCATATTTTAATGAGTTAGAAAACATAAACACGGTGAGTTTGCTGTCTTCTTCTCGAATATTTATGCAGTAACCACGTGCCTGTTAATCAGATATTAACGTAGCTCTCTTTTGGGATCATTAGTTAGCATTAGTTAATAGTAATTAGTGAGCGGCCTCATCCAAAAACCTATAAAGATTGCGGCCTATATTTCCTTTTTTCCCCAAAAGACTTTTACAATAGCACTGGAGCATAAATGGCAAAGTGGCTTACAGTACCAGAAATAGTCCCACTTTAATGTTTTTTTCATCAGTATCCATTTTCCTCTGAATAGGACATGAGACTGTCTCACCTGACCTGCAAAACCTTTGAAATATAAAAATGAAATCTGTAGAACTACCGAGCTTCAAATTAAACACGCATTTCTCACTGTGCTGTCTTTGCTCAATGAAAGATATTGATTGTGAAATCCAAGAGCTGGCAGACAATAATGATGATGAGTAGAAATACTTGATGCTAAGCTGTTTCTCCGTCTCTCTGCAGAAACTGAACTCGCCAACCTTGTCTGTAAATAGCGAAGGCTTTATACCGATGCTCTCCAAACTGGACGACTGCATTGAATACGTTTCCTCCCATGTAAGTAGCTATTCTCAACAATGTTCCTTTCATCATGCCGATCTCCTCTTCTCTCGTCGACCCTCCATTAATTAAGCAGCAGAGGAAGTTTTAGGCAGGATCGGAAACCTTTAGTGTAACGAAGCATTTAAATAACCGCTGTGACGCCGCCTGTCTGTTATTAAACCGCTGTTATTATTTTCTAAAAGATGGCCGAGCAAATGTCTCTGTAATGAGTTCTATTTTCATGTCTCTTGATACAATTAATTGAGAAGCAGCCACAAAAGTTCAAGATGCAGTCAAAATAGTGTCAGTCATTGATGGTTCCCGCCCACCTTTTGAGCTTCCTGTTAGCTTGTGAACGTTTTTGTCACATCAGTGCGCCATCGTGCAATTGGAAGGAAGAAGATGATTGGTGTCATTTATGGTTTATCAAATCAATCAAAATCCTTAAGCTTTTATCCCTGAAAGCTGTTGTTCATAAGTGGAAGAAATTGCAAGGGGGGGGGGGGGGGTTATTGCAGAGCACTGCAGCACTGAGGTCGCAGACGTGGCGGCTATCAGGGCAAACTGTATGCCTCCGTACTTTTCTGTGGTTTTATTTGTTTTCTGGAGAAGGACGTCTGGAGGACAAGGTTGCCTCCAGAGGAGCTGTCTTTCAATTGAGCTGAAAAAAAAACAAAAAAAGAAGCTCCTCTTCATTGCACAGGGAGCACGTCCAGCATGTGTTTTGATTTTCCATTTGCGTTGTAATATCGACTTGACGCACACAGAGCTGCTTTTTTTTTCATTTTCATTCAATGGTCTTTTCACTCTTTCTAACTGCAGATGAAGAATCTTTGTGAGTTTGAAAGGACATTGAACCGATTCTGTAATGTCTTCTGCTAACTCTGAGGAGTTTGGGAAAAAAAAACATTATAAAGGAGGTGTGGGCTGTCTGTTGTGTTTGGCCTCTCACCTGAGTTTTTTACTTTTGCATTGTTTTTATATAATGGTAAAAGTTCTGAGTAGTTACTAGGGGTTTCCTGGTCCAATATTGATATTGTATATTGGTCCAATCTCAGCAAAAAAACGAGTATCGAAATATTTCAGCTTGCATCTAAAATCTCAGTTATAAAGTATTGAGGTCATGTTTCAAGGTCTTCTAATTTATTTTTTATTTTTTATTTTATTCAATTGTAGAATATTCTTATGTTTATGGTTAAACTTTATGTAACCCATTGGTTAACAATAAATGGGTCAGTTTTTCTCATCTGACTATTGTTTGAGTAATATCACTTCCTCAAGGCTTTTCTAACATTAATGATGACCTGTATGATTCGTGTTGATATCGGTATCTGCCAATAGTCAAGGCTGCAATATTGTTGTATCGTATCGGAAATGAAAAAGTTGCATCAGGGCACACTCTGTAGATACAAATCAATTGATTTCAAATTTTTTAAAAGAGCTACAGTGACTGCATTTCTGTTAAAATCACATCGGTGCTGCTTGGGAATTTATTTTTTTCAATTATACACCATAAATTGCATCTACTTGTTGTCAGATTTTATGATATAGTCCGCCACACCTTCACTCTCACGGGCATCTAACACTTTTATCGTTTATCTCTGTGCTTTCAGCCCAATTTCAAAGACTACCCGGTATATCTGGCCAAGTTCAAACAGTGTCTATCTAAAGCTATGCACTTCATGAAGATCCACATCGTTAACACTATGCAGCATCTCACCAGCCAGCTAACCAAAAGGGTAAGACACGTGCACGCTTGGCACGCTGCCTAGATAACTACAGCGCGAAACTGATGCCATCTTTTGTTTTGCGTTTTCTCCGCAGGATCCGATGGGCTTGACTAACGTCGACAACGCTTTTACACTCTACTACGTTAAATTTAGAGCGGCGGCACCGAAAGTTAGAGTGAGTACAAGTTTGTCTTGTCGGCATTGAACATTTCCTGTGATAAAACGACAAGATAAACTCACAGCACTCTGACGTTTTTTTATGCTTTCAGTCACTGATTGAACAGATAGAACAGCGCGCAGAGAAGATCCCGGAGTAAGTATAAGTATTTCTCAAGCTGTGTTTGTCCTAAATTCGCCCTTACTGAATTTTTAGAGCCCAAGCCAATTGCATGCGGTGCAGCGAGGCCCCATTGTATCCCAAAGGGAATTTCTGGTTATTTATTCCCCCTGAACATGCTCGAAAAGTCATGAAATTTTCCACGATCATCCCGCCTGGCGATAGTTTAAGGTCTCCCACTCAAAGCAATGCAAAATGACTCAGTAGCGCCCCCTACAGATTGTCACGAGCTGAAAGTTTATCCGAGGTGCACAAAATTTTATACACGCGTGCATCTCAATGAGATCTACAAAAATGTCAGTGGACACGTATCTCTAAAATTTAGAGGAAACTGGATATTTCCAGTTTTCTGGCCATTTCTTGCGATTCACACGTTATATTTTTATAGCTCTCATCTGACCAGCACGAAATCCATGGAGATGATTAGTAAAAGTAATTTGGGGTTTCGACCATTTCAAAGTGGTGTGGCTTCCAGAAGACCCCAAAGTTAAAGGGATAGTTTGGATTTTTTGACATGAAGTTGTATGAGATCCTGACCATCAGTGTCGCTCATCAGCAGTGACTTTTCCCCCACCGCGTCCCGTGAGCGGAGTTACGGCCCGGTGTTGCAGAAGGTAGTTCCGTCTAGTTGCTGGAGTCACACGAATAAAGCGCTTTGCTCCAAAAAACAATATGCATTCAAAAGAGTAATCACGAAATCTTGGCTACAGGAAGGTCTGACCCCCGCATTTCCATCAGCTGGTTCATGGTGTTTACATGCCTGGAAGGTGACCGCTGTGAAGTAAGAGAAGACACGTTGCAGCGTTGTCCTTCCCTCTCCTTCCTCCTTTATCTGATGGAAAGGTGCTCGCAGTGATACGAAGGGAAGGAAAATAATACCGGGTGATTGCGAGGTCGGACTTTTTTGCGGCCAAGAATTCGTGATGCAAAGGGATTACTCTTTTGAACGCATATTGTTTTTTGGAGCAAAACGCTTTTATGCCTGTTGCCCCAGCAACTAGACGGAACTACTCTCTGCAACACTGAAACCGTTCTGAAACTCAGGATGCAGGGGCAAAAGTCACTGCTAATGAATGACACTGATGTTGAGGAAAAAACTGAACTATCTCTTTAAACAAAATTCTCAAAGAATTTTAAAGTGTTATATCTCGGTCATATATTTACCTACCGGCTTCAAACTTTCTAGGATGATGTGGAATCCGGTCCTGAACACATTTCTGAAGAAATGTTGTTGTTGTTGTGAGCAGATACCACCAGCTCCTGGATGAGGTCCACCAGTGCTACCTGGACCAGCGGGAGCAGCTCCTCAGCCCCAGCATCACATCCACCATCACGGAGCTGACCAGCCAGAACAGCAAAGACCACTGCGCTCTGGTAAGCCACGCCCACTTCAAGGCCGAGTTGCCCTTTTGAGATGCAGTCAGGGGACGTGACTGAGCTGACGTGACTGGGGGGTGGTGGGGGGGGTTCCTGCGGTGGATGATGCACTCACAAAGCTACACACACACACACACACACACACACCTGAGACACAGCTGGCATTTCAATCTTACACCTGTTTGCTTCATAATTCAATCTGTGTTTAGAGGCCTGCCGCCGTTTGAATACTTACAACCTTTCACAATGTTACATGAGTACATAACAAATCTTTTTTCTTCTTTTCTTTTAAATCATTATCACATCAGGGAGTCTTAATTTTGATCGATAATCCCTTTCAAGAGGGGCCTGAGAAGTAGAAACATTAACTGTCAGCAGACAGAAACGTCGTAATTACACACAGTGAATTAATAAACACAATTGCGGGGAGATCATAAAAAATAATCTGATAATGCCTTTTTAAAATTCCCGAGGGGGAACGGAAGATCGATGTTTGACAGCAGCTGGCGGAGCCTTAAACCAGTTCTGTCATCATGAGGAATATCTGTTGTCAGGTTCCTAAATTGTGTGCCGCAGTGACTAGATTCAAGCGACAAAATAGATGTGCGATGGATGAGAAATTGCAACTGTAAAGCTTTTTTTCTTTTTTTTTTTTAATGAATACCCTTCCCTGACTGTAATGAAGTCGAAACATTTTTGTGATGGAGAACAATGATGTGCTTTTTTTTTTTTCTTTTATAAAACTTAAAGCGATGTGACGCAAGTGTTGCTGGGGCAGCATGACTACAGAGAATGTCTCCGTAGTCAAGATCTGAGACGCAGGCAATATAATCCGATCGATATTTTTCTGTTGATATCGGACCGATATCAATGTCAGATCGGGACACCTCTTACCATATTAATAACTATGATGCCATAGATACATTATCAATGTGTAATAACGCATTAATACCATCATTAATCTGTAATAACAACAGACCTTTTTTCTTATATGACACATTGGAAGTAAAATAGCACCGGTAAAACATGTTTTTTCAAATCGTTCTGACATTTTTCAAAAATAACTAATTGGCTTGATGGGTGTTCTGTAATTAAAGGTCAGAATGTCATGCAAGGAAGCGACTGTCCAAGCCTTCTTTTTCTTTATTTTTTTAATTTAATGATACTTGAAAGGTTATGCATCTTGTTAAGGATGGCTGTAAAGGCTGCCTGCATCATTTATGGGGGCAGACGTGTTTTCCTTGTTTGAAGTGGATCCAAAGCAAAGCGTCGTCAAGGCGAGACGATCATTACGTATGTTTGCGCAGGTTCGTAGCGGCTGTGCCTTCATGGTCCACGTGTGCCAGGACGAGCACCAGCTATACCACGAGTTCTTCTCCAAACCCACACTGAAGCTCGAGTGAGTAGCAGTGATACAAGCCGGTGTCTGATGTCCCGTTTGTGCTTGAAATAACAAATACACAGCAATGAAAAAGATATTCATATTTTTATCCATTAATTAATTCCTGTAAAATGTCACACAAATTACCCTGAGTTGAAAAGTTAAGTGTAATTTTAGACTTTTATTTTGAAGTGGTTATAAGAAGTGTTTAATCTCTTTGACAGCGAGCTGCTGGAGAAGTTGTGTTTGTCCCTGTATGACGTCCTGCGGCCTCTCATCATCCACATCATCCACCTGGAGACCCTGTCGGAGCTCTGCAGCATCCTGAAGAATGAGATGCTGGAGGATCACGTTCACAACAACGGTGAGTCTGCAGCCGTTTGTTCTCCCTCAAAGCCTCTCAAATGTCACGCTGCGATTCTTTGTAGGCAGTTTTAATGGAAAAAGTCACCGATTCCTCTCTTTGCTATTTGAACTTCTCATTTGTGTTCTTTAAATAGCAGCAATTAATCATCTTAAAAACAAGTGAAAATAGGCTGGTCAGTGGAAAGTCTGCAGGCCACTGGGGAAAAACACTTATAAAGTTTCTGTTAATGCACCAAAAAATCTGAAAGCTTCAATTCTTTGAGTCATAAAAGCTGCAAGTGATTTTAGGTTCTCCACCCCAGCTTTCATCTCATATTATTCTTCGCTCGGCTCCAGCATCATACATTATTCCTGCGGGCACATTGAATTTTTTAACGGCTGTATTGTGTAGAAATTAGAAACATGTGGCATCATATATAGCGAATGATTTATTTAGTCTGTCTAAGTGATCTAACTTTAACGCCACACTCTCCGTGCCTCGGCTCTTTTCCTCTCCAACACTTTCTTTGCATTACACTTTATGTATTTTTTAATCGAAAGCCGTTCCATTTTTTTTTCTTTTTTGTGTGTGGGGGGGGGAATCTGTGTGTGTGAAAACCAATTACAACTTTGCTGATAATGTGCCAGGCTTAGACGTAGAGGGAGGGGGATAAGGGGGGAAAAAAGCAGAGGAAATAAATCAAATGTGTGCTTCCATCCAGGAGAAATTTGATTTAAGCTAGAGGTTGGTTGTCTGTTGTTGGCGGGGAACACGATTTTGAGATTTTTTTTTTTTATTAAGAGTAGGGGTGTCCTGATCCGTTATTGATATAACAGTAAATATCAGTAAAAAAAAAAAAAAGCAGTGTCTGGTTATATCGGCCTGCATCTAAAATCTCTGACATAAGCACTCCGATACAAGCAGTCCATTCCAGACTGCGCTCCAGCTCTTCTAGTGGCTATTTTGCACTTTGAAAATATGATTTATTCAATTGCAGAATACTCTTATGTTTAAGGTTGAAATATATGTAACCGATTGGTTATAATAAGTAGGTCAGTTTTTCTCATAACCACTGTTGCTGACTATTGTTCTCTGTTTGAGTAATATCACTTGATCAAGCCTTTTCTAACATTCCACACTACAAAATAAGTCATAAAAGTATGTGTGTTTTGTGCTGATATCGGATCGATAACGGTATCGGCCAATACTCAAGGCTGCAATATTAGTATGGGAAGTGAAAAAGTTGTATAGGAACACCCCTAATTGAGAGACACATCAGCAGAACCTGATGTTATCCAGCAATTAAAGAGACTCCAGGATTCCCTCGCCTGTAATCTCCGCCGGACACCGACTCGAGAGCTTTATAAAAGATCGAAATGGCTGTTTATGTTTACTTGCCTGTAGCAGCTGCGCTTCCTTCTCGAGCCGGCTTCATGCGGGCGTCAGCGGGCAGACACTAAATCTTTCAGCAGCACGGCCCACTTTCACCCCTGGGTTCACACATAAATTACTCTGGATCCGGGTCAGGAGTAGCTTCTGTCGGGTCGGTATCAGACAGCGGAGCTCTATTTGCCCTGAAAACAAATGAAAGGGAAAGAAAAAAAACCCTCCACATCTCAACACTTCACGATTCAACAACCTGCTCTTTTTTTTTTTTTTCACAAGTTGTTCACCTCTACATCCAGTTGACACTTCAATTCCTCAATGATTTCGTGTTTTTTTTTTCTTGCCCCCACATCAAAACGTTTGACTGGAAAGGTGGTTTTGATTTGTTTGATGTCGACCGAACTTGCCAAAGTGACCGGGGCGCGTTGTGTTGCGCTTGTGTGCAGCTTGTCAGCTGGGCGCCTTTGATGCGGTTGTGAAGCAGATGCTCGAGGATGTCCAGGAGAGGCTGGTCTACAGGACTCACATTTATATTCAGACTGATATCACGGGCTACAAACCAGCTCCGGGGGATCTGGCTTATCCGGAGAAACTGGAGATGATGGAGGTGAGTAATGTTGGCTGAAATGGCCTTTTGTTAC
>CAESWR010000114.1:304939-324477 GCA_903171835.1 Mullus surmuletus | reverse complement strand
AGGAATTTTTACAAAACGTTTCATACAATATGTAACGGTAGTTTAATATTATAACTTGACTCATAATCGTTAATTGCGGCATTACGCCTCTAGGTGAAGGGAGGCGTTTGCTACCCCCAGGCTATGAGGCCCCCGGTTTCCGAGTCCGTCCCTAGAAAGAGCAACATAGACATCAAACAAAAAGTAAACATACAAATAATGACATGATATGTTGCAGATTCACCTCTGTAGCTGATACTGGCACTATTCCCTGGCTATCTAGCGCCCTAAAACTAGCTAACAATAGCTGCCGTATCTTGCGAGTATTTACCCATGCTTCTAATACCAGCCTCCTCTACAGCGAAGGTAAAAAAAATGAATCTCATTCACCACAACATTATAATTAGTGGGGCAGAGTTCGACATTTTGCTGATATCGGTGCAGGTGACTGAGGCGACCGAGAAAGCACTGCGGTGCGCCATGGCAGTTAGAATACACTGATAAATTGTAAAATGTCAGAGTTGGTGCTTCTGGCCGCATTGCCCCCAAGCAGGATCTGCTGGCCCGCTGGTTATTTTTATTTGCCCGGTTCTTTGGGTCACGCTTCAGAACCCGCCAGCTGTTAGCTAACTAGCATTAGCATTCCAGATACCGTTTGCGCTAAAAAACAAACAAAAAAAGTTCCACCACAAATATACTCAAAACAAAAACAGCTGGTCCTGCTTGGTGGAAAGAACGCATGTAAAAGACAATATTTATAACTTACTAACTTACATTTGTACAGAGCAGCCACGTCCACTGCCGATGCACAGCGGTCCGCCACCATTGTTGTTGATGAGTTGGACGATGAGTACGTCATCTGGGTACTTTTGTATACTCAATTTTTCTCATACTATCCATACTTTTTTCATTTTGACACAGTATACTCAAAATGTATGTATTGAGTATGGAAGTATGCGATTTGGGATACACCATTAATATCTGGCTCTCTGATAAAGGATCTAAAATATCTTGAGACAAGTGGCATAACCATGCCTGATGGTAGGACCTTCAAAGGAACTGTGTGCGCCATTGCAGGTAATAACTCACACTGCATTGGAGGCTTTACTGAGAATTTCAGCAAGAGCTTACACTTCTGTAGATATTGTGAGATTGACCGTAAGACGTTTCTGGAAGATCCTCTTGCCAAGGGCCAAGAGCGTACAGAAATATCATATCAGGAGCATGTCCAGATGCAAAGTGCAGGTGTCAAATTCGACTCAGTTTTCAATTAGTTGACTTATTTTCATGTTTGCCAGCCTGGGTTACCTCCCTGCCTTGGCCTTGGCCATTAGCGAGAGCGAGAGAGTAGAGCAGAACAAAGCGAGTGTCCGACCAACTAATGGCGTCAAACACCACCTGTTCACTACCCGCCGGAGCAACCCCAGAGCCCAACAGGCTGGACTGGCTCATCAGGGAAGCAGGAGCCAGGTGTGCAGCAGAGCCAGGTGGGTGACGAGATGCCACACCTCCGGAGACCCAAGCACATGCCCACACCTAGAATTAAAGAAACCCAGACCCAACCACCCCAGGAACGGCACAGGCCGTAACATATAGCACATAAATCAGCCAAAAACAAAACAAAACAAAACATACATACACATACATGGGAAAACGTGCAAGACAGAAGCAAAAACATCATTTTCACCTGATTAATGGTTCATAGCTTGGTTTAGTTGCAGGGTTGAGTGGTGTACAAAAGACTTCGTCAGTCTAACCTTACTGAAGCCTTGGACTCTATATCTTCCATGTGAGGGCAAAAGGGAATATTCCCCATTCATGAGATGCCTACCATTAGAGGTGATATTTCTTGCTAGCCTCAGCGCACTGTTGTTGTAAGAAGATTCATAGAGTTTCTCAAGTGGCTGACCGACAATCTTGGAGCAGGACGACTGACATAGGACATCAATAAAACAAACAAAAAGGCATACAGGTGGGCCGAGGTGCAGCCACTGAGCAGCGCACAAGAGGTAGGACTGATTATACTGGTATTGACTGTACATTTCAATAGATAAATGTTTTTGTGTGTTTGTGTGTGTGTGCGCGCGCACTCGCGCATGTTTGTGTGTGTTACAATTTCGGGTGTTCATATTAAACGTGGCCAAAGTTCCTCGATCATGTTTAAGTCTTTGTTGTGGCAGAAACCGAGACCATCAATTTGGACCTCCAACTTCTTCAAGATTATTCATCAGATTCAACTGCTTCTAGTCATCCAAACTCCTCATTCTCATCCACCTCGTCCTCACTCACCAGCCCCTCCTCATGCTCCAGCTCATCACCACACCTACTACCAAAAGGTGCCAGCAGTGTACTTCCAGAAGACGTAACATGGCCTGACGTATTTGAGGTACCATGGGACAAAATGCCCACAAGAAATAGTTTCAGCCATTACAAATGGTTCGGAAACCTTCTTGCAAGTGCAAGGGGCGGTGCAAGATGATCCGAGTGCTGGTGGATGAAATTGGAAAATACAACAATAACCCCACTTGCTCCAGGTGCCGCACAGATTGCCAGAACATCGTTAGGCAGTACCCAAAGAGTTTCACTGACATGACCAGAAAAAGAATCATCATTGCTGGAGGCCTTAACTCACAATTTGAGCAGGTAAAAACTCGCATTGAGAATATCAACAGGAGGGGGGTGTGCGAGGGAACTATACCTCAGCATGGAGCGACTGATTCCAACGGCTGGACAAGATTCCAACCAGAGCCCCCGTCAGGGGAGACTGCTGACACATTGGAAGAGAAACGGTAGCGAATGAAAAACATTTACAAGAAGGAGGGCTTAAATGGAGGGCAAAGGGTGGAGGTGATAGATCTCATGCGAGACTACATACAGTCTTCAGCTTTCCCACATAAATCAAATGCCAGCATCCTCTATTGACGATCTAAGGATGAAATGGCCATAGTTTTACTCAGAGGGGCATCTATGCTCATTTTGAGCTGTTGACAGATGTCCTGCAAGTTTTGGAGCTTTCCCTGGAGGAATGTGGACGAGCAGTTGTGGAGTACTTCAGGACCAAAACAAATATGTTCAAGCTATTGTTTCCCAGGGTTTGGATGGTGATTTGACCCTCCAGGTAGTTCAGCTTCTTATGGCTCATTTTGGTGTGAGCCCAGATGGACTGATGATTCATACCGATGTGAGTATTCATCAGTTATTATTAAATGGCTTTTGTGACTGTACATGTACTATAACAATATTATTTTGTTGTACCCTTCTTAACCTTTCCACTGCTGCCGACATTGAGAGCATCAGTCCTCAGTTCATCTTGCTTGGTATGTATTTTGGTGTACATTTTGAAAGAACTTAATTTTCTAATGAGAATGAGGTAACTGTACAAAGTGCTTGTGTAGATTCCATGTCCATCAGTGTAATGGTATGTCATACTGAAAAACTGCACCATAATTGTAGAGACATTTTATTTTTAATCAAAATAGAATTTGCTCAAGTGAAACTGAATTTACTGCACTTGAGTTTAAAGTGGGAGGAGTGTCAATCAAAATGATGTAAAATGGCACTGGACAAGGTAAATACTTTTGGAACTAATTCCACTCTATATTTCATAGGTAATGAGCCCAAGACAAACAGCCAGTGGATGATCAGCATCGAGGGGCACATGATCTGTGAGGTCATTTAGCCAACCTTTGTGTACTGATTGGCTGCACTGTTTGCGGTGTTCTACATTTTCAACCTCCAGTATCCAAATGTGGCCTCCCAAACCCTGGAATTCATTCAAAGGTAGGTATTACTGGTGTAAGTGACACAGTTAATATATTAAGCCCAGTGTTATTGTATATGACACAAGTAGTGAGGGTTAAGACTGGGGGGTGATGATTTCCACTTGATACTGGCCAATATCGAGGCAACAATCACAAATATCTCAAAGTGTTAAATGCAAAATACACACAAACTCCCTCTCTTACACACACACACACACACACACACACACACACACACACACACACAATTTGCAGTTGTCCTCCTGAATTTGGAGGACAACTCTGTGTATTTCCAGTCAGTTGAATCCACTTCCAATGCCATAGTTTAGGGATAGGATGACCTAATCTTTTCACACTCTTAACCCCAATTAGTTGACTTTACTCGCAAATCACGTGGAAACCCGTTGCCCTATACCACTTTAGTTTTTACACATGCTGAAACTAAATATGATGAATTGTATTAACATGGAATCTTAACTTTTCACACAAGCTAAAACTAGATATGTTGAGTTGTATTAACATGGAATCTGCTCGTCCTGGAGCAGCTCAGGCCTATGGTCAGGCCGCACCTGGACCCCCTGCAGTTCGCCTATCAGCCCCGGATTGGAGTTGAGGATGCCATCATCTACCTACTAAACCGTGTCTACGCCCACCTGGACAAGCCGAGGAGCACTGTGAGAGTCACATTCTTTGACTTCTCCAGCGCATTCAACACCATCAGGCCTGCTCTACTGGGTGACAAGATGACGGCGATGCTGGTGGATCCCCCCCTTGTGTCCTGGATTGTGGACTACCTCACTGGCCGATCACAGTACGTGTGCCTGCGGCACTGTCTGTCTGATGCAGTGGTCAGCAGCACCGGGGCCCCACAAGGGACTGTCCCCTCTCCTTTCCTCTTCACCCTTTACACCACAGACTTCAACTACCAGACAGAGTCTTGCCAGTTTTGTGATGACTCTGCTGTAGTTGGATGTATCAGTAAGGGTGAGGAGGCTGAGTACAGGGCTGTGGTGGACAACTTCGTCACATGGTGTGAGCTGAACCACCTGCAGCTCAACACAGCAAAAACCAAAGAGCTGGTGGTGGATCTGAGGAGAACCACGACACCAGTGACCCCAGTTTCCATCCTGGGACATAATGTGGACATTGTGGCTCATTACAAATATCTGGGGGTGTTCATCGACAATAAAGTGGACTGGACTAAGAACACTGTAGTCCTCTACAAGAAGGGACAGAGCCGCCTCTATTTTCTGAGGAGGCTCCGCTCCTTCAACATCTGCCAGACGATGCTGAGGATGTTTTATGAGTCTGTGGTGGCCAGTGCTTTTCTGTTTGCTGTGGTGTGCTGGGGCAGCAGACTGAAAGTTGCAGATGCCAACAGACTCAATAAGCTGATCAGAAAGGCCAGTGACATTGTAGGGGTGGAACTGGACACTTTGGCTGCAGTGTCAGACAGGAGGATGCTGTCGAAGGTGCGGGTGATACTGCAGCATGGCTGTCACCCTCTCCACAACGCTCTGGCTGAACAGAGGAGCACCTTCAGCCAGAGACTAATTGCTCCTAAATGCACCACTGAGCGCCACAGGAAGTCATTCTTACCTGTGGCCATTAAACTGTATAACTCCTCTCTCTGATTATGGGACTCTTTTGGCAATTTAAAAAACAAAAAACAAAACAAACAATATAAATATTCATTCTCATTTCATCTAATGCTATAACAATTTCATTGTACATTGTATACATTGTATATATTTCAGATGGTATTTCAGATATATTGTATACTTGACTCCTTATTATTTATTTGTATTTTACTGGCTACTTTAGATCTTATTTTATTGTATTTTATTGTATCTTATTTTGAACCTCTACTTTAATATTTTATTTCTAATTACATTTTCATCTTTATCGCTTGTTTCCATCTCTACTTTGCACGGAGCATTGGAACGAAAACAATTTCCCCCTGGGGATCAATAAAGTATTCTGAATCTGAATCTGAATTTTCACACAAGCTAAAACTAAATATGTTGAGTTGTATTAACACCTGAAGTTTAGTATTTATATTCGTAGTGTGTATTCAAAATTATGAAATATAACTAGTTATTATTACCTGTTATTGCTACTCATTATTTATTACAATAACTGTATTTTCTTCTAATTAAATTACCTTTTCTTTTTAAGAAAAAAATATCATAGAAAACAATGTTTCAATTAAATTGGATGGAAAAAAAGAAACACCTTTAAATACTCCAATGCATTTTATTTTCATGGGAAAAGGCAAAACACAGCCAATCCTGTTATCACAATCTTATTATCACAAAATCAGGTCAACATCAACACATCCAACCTAAAGTGATTAATCAGAAAAAGCTCATTTCAAATCATTTAAACAATTATGTGTGTGGTTGTTGAATGTGTCCGTGTGTGGATGTTGTCTGTGTCTGTGCTGTTTGTGTGGTTGTTGGTGTTGGTGTTGAATGCATCACAAATTTACAAGAAAAAACATGGATGTGCCCACTGGTCAGAAAGTGTTTTTACTGGTGTGGCAAGAAAAACCCAAGAGTAGTCACGGCTTATTTACAGTAGAGCTGACATCTCTTTTCATTGCGAGCTGATTTTTCAAAGTCTGTAGCTTCGGCTTTAGGTCAGTGTGGCCTGAGAGCAATACCTGTTGAATGAACCGGAATGTGAGCTTCATAGTCTTGGGATGTTTAAGCTGGAGTGCATATGTGAGTCCAAACAGAATGCACATTGCTTTTGGCGGATCTTGAATGTGTCCCATCACGACTTCTCCCTCAATGATGATTTTCAACGAGGCTGGACTGAGAAGCTGGGAAGATGTGAGCACAGCACCTTCACGCTCAATGAGAAGCATCCCAATGTCAAGGTCACAGAAAGAATCATCATCATCAGAGTCCTTGATAAAGAATAACAGAAGAGCACAATCACTACATTAGACTTCTCATTTGAAAAAAAACTTTAATCTATATACTGTAAGAGTGTCATGGTGAAAATTAAAAGAAAGCAAGAGCTTACTTACGAAGCCTGCTTTGAAGACGTTTGTGGGGTTGTTCCCCAGGATGATGGGAAGCCCTCTGAGCACCTGTGTCCGGATCGCAGTTGGCTCTGTAGTATTTTGGGAATTAGACAGAATAACAAGTTAGATAGCTCAAATAAAAAACAAATAATGATCTATAAGGAAGCTAATGATCCATAAGACATTGAATTACACAACTAATAGAATGGCACTATGATGTTTTTACAAAACCTGTAAAGAACAATGCCAAGCACATCTTGTGTATGGACCTACATTGGTCTGCTGGGAAATCTGTGTCAAAAACTTTCCTAGCAGGGAAATGGGACAGTTCTACCATAGTTTCTGTATTTTAACCGATAATGTTTTAAAAGGTAACCCCTTTTCTCACACATAAACTCACAATACTTACACTTCCACAGCATCCTCACAACAACACAGCAACAAGGATCTGTAAAAATAGAAAACAAGAAAACTTTTAGCTCAACAACTCAGCTCAACAATATCGCTGTAAAAAACAAAATGGTATTAGAACCGAAACGACGTCTATGTCACACATAAAACCGGCATGTAAACAAGCGTGAGAGTGAGAGGGGAAAGAGAGAGGGCACGGAGCGGTCGAGGGGATCAATGCGTGGCGCGCAACTCGCGGCGTCCATAACATAAAGCTCCTTTGCCCCTGACAGCGGTTCAACTGCTTTTCAACCACACGAAATGGCGGAAATATAAATGATAGCTGCGAAAAACTCGCCGGTATTTGAGCTGTCCTCAGACTGTTCACACTAAGCTCAGCACTTAGCTTAAACTAAATTATCTCCAGCTTTTGGGTGTTAAAAGTTCCCACAAAGATAACTAGGCTACTTATTTTAGATACTAACCGTTCAAGGTGTTCCTGGCGAGGATGACGACAGACTGTCTGATTCTGTAGCTTCCTGTGCTCGTCCCGCCGAGTCAGTGTTGAATTCCGTGCAAGCACGGTTACTGACCTTTGCGCGGGCCATGTGACCCGGGACGTTTCTTGAATTAGGCCGCTCCCCTTTCTTATAAAACTTAACATACCAAGTTATCTCTAATAAACCCGATTAGTGCAATTGATTTTTCAGCTAAATAGTACAATCAACTAATGTTGTTTTGTAATGATAGCAGGTTTTTACAAAACATAAAAGTTTAAGTAATGATCACTCATAAGTTTAATTAGAAACAAAATCTGGGTTTACAGTGCAGGGACACTGAAGTTTGAAAGAGTATAAATTAAGGTAAAGGCAGAAAGGAGGGTAAGCTAAAGAATGTTCATGGGTTTTATGACCAAGGAGGGAATCTGATAAGGGAAAAACTAGATGACCAGTTGTTTACCTAAACATCAATAACCCTAGAAAACTTCCTAATGATTGATTTTAAACATATATTACATAGGTTAGGATGGTGTGAATGTGTGTGCGTGAGATGTTGCAGGTCAAGACCCAAGAAGGGGGGTGACTTTACGACCACCCATGTAAGGAGGATCAATGATGGGAACGGAGGAGACCTGCAGACTTGCCGTCTTTCCTGGACAAACACACATTCCGCTAGATAGAGTATAAATGTTAGCGCAGGGCGACAGAGAAAGGAGAGAGAGGAAGGCAGGCCATGTTGCTGTACTGGTTGTGCACTCTCTCTCCCTCCTCGAGGTTGGACTTGTAACCAGTTCATGTTCTACTGCTAAATAAAAGGAGTACGGTGACTCCAAATGGCAAAGAATGATTCCTGGCTTAATTCTAAGATCGATAGAACACGCAGGAGAAGGAGCATGTGCTTAGTTGAAGGCCATGCCTTCAATTCGGTTTTTGCTCCAAATTTTTTCTCCAACAAGTTCCACACAAATGGATTCTTGTTTTGAGTGTGATTTGTCTCTCATTTCAGATTCTCTCATTACAGTTTTTATGTTTTTTTCTGCCCCATTTAGCACTTTGAGCTGTTGCTATTGTTTCTTGGATATTGGCCAATATGGAGTGGGAGCTCATCCACCAGTAATCTGGTAGGCCTTCAAGTTATCATAGCCATCCGTGTAACAAACAATAGGCTGGGTTTGTTATATCGCCAGTGTCATTTTTTTTCGACTTCATAGGGTGTCCTGCCTTCGAGCATTTAAGGCAGTGCCTCCTTCCAAGTTGTTGGAGCACAAAATCTTTCTGAAACCATTACCAGTGTGCCTGAAATAATTGCCTGAGATTTAAGAAAATGTGAAAGTGCTTAAATTGGACTTCACTAACTTTTGAGGAGTCAAACTAGTGATTTCTCATGATTCTGAGTTGATTGCAATCATTTATTTTACCTCTCCCTGGTGGAAAAACGGCCGTACCCACTTTTCCTGGTTTTCCTGGTTCCCCAATGCCCCCCAGGGTACATGTAAATTAAAACATAGCTAAAATTGTTTCTTTTTTATTGTTTGACATGGTCAATAGGCCTAGTTATTGTTTAGTGGTTGTTGCTGTAGTTGTTTGGCATTCAAAGTGAGGAAGTTTGGAGTTAACATTAGACTGCACCAGACATGCTGAAGCCATTTGCATCCTTTTTCTCTGTCGATCATGGACGGACACAATATACTGCTTTCAACAGCAGATACGTAAGTATTATCAACATCTTTTTCAAACTTGAAATGCTTCACTTCACTACACATATAATTTGCATACATAACATAAAAGTTATAACTTATCTACTTTTTAGCTAGCTAACAGTAAGTAACATGATTAGCTAAGGTTAACGCCCACTAAAAGTTGTCATTACTCGTGTTAAGAAGATTCCCTAAGCCGTGCCCTATGTTTATGATTATCTTTCTGCTTTTCTTCGAAGATAGAGTGTCTCTTTCATTTCTCCTGATGTGTTGAGTGCACAGTAGTTGATTGCTCGTTTTGATGCACCTGCTGTTAATTTGATTAGTGATTTCTTGCACCTGTACTAGGAAAATGTTTGTCAGGGTGTCATTCTTTCAGTTCTTGTGCAGAGAATAGCAGCTTGAGCTTCATCTACAAAGCCATTACTTTTTCAGTGTTCGTCCATGTTGTTTATAGTCTAATTTTTTCTTTTTTTTCAGACAAGGTTGTCAGATTTGACAGGCTGTCAGATTTGACAGGCTGGTCACGCCTCCCGCTGTCCGTTCGCCTCTCCAAGATGCTGCTCCAGTTGTGCGAGACCATGTAAGCTCCCTCATTCCGGATCATCGTGCACAGGCCTTATTTCAATGGCCTCCCTGATCCAACGGTGTTGTCTATTGTCCTCGATGACTGTGGCCCTGTCCCGGTCCATGATATGATTTTCCCTTTTGCACTGATCGGTTATGGCTGATTTGTGGGTTTCCTGTGGCGCCTTTTCTTTTATTGCTCTTGTTTGTATTTTTTCCGTCTCCCTCTCGCATAACTTTTGATGTTCTTTCCTTTCTGTATTAAAGCTCCTCCCTCTCTCCCCAATGTATGTCTTATTGTATGGTTTGCAGGGTATTTCGTATATGACGTTGAATTTGTTGTTTTCTTCTATTTTGGGCTTAGGGTGTACTAACATCTGTCGTAGTTTCGGATGTGGTATGACTGGTGTATTGATGTTGTATTTTTTCATGGTTCTTTGGATGCGTTCGGTGACCCCTCTGATGTACGGTAGCGTCACCACTCCCCTGTTCTCCATTCGGTTTGTGGGTTTCTTTTTCCTCTTCTGTTCGGTTTCTTTCCTCCTGACTTGTATTACTCCTTTGTTTATTGCCTATTGTGGATATTGACATGTTTTCAGTGCTTCCTGTATGTGTTTTTCCTCCAATGCTCTGTCCTCCAAGTCCGTTATTATTGTTGCGCGTTCGTATAATGTTCTGACAACGGATAGTTTGTGTGTTATGGGGTGTTCTGATGTCAAACACCCAATGACACCCAAACTATCACACACACCACCAAGTGACGCTTCTGAGGAAGGTGGAAGCTCCACCGAGACATGTAAAGGTAAGACAAACAATCTTGTCTGAACAAAAAGAAAAATTTAGACTATGAAAACACAATTGAATTAGCGATGTTTCTTTCCTTCTTTTCATATATGTAAGAAGTACATTCTGTTATTTGTTTGGGTTTCAGATATATTTAGAAAGAATTTGTTTGATGTTTAAGTGAATGATGAAGACGTTAGTCCAGCTCTGCTCAAGTGCTTCATCTGTGAGGGCCCAGAGACATCAGCTGAGAGGCTTATACAAGCAACTCCTAAAGGCTACTATACTTTATTGCAACATGCAAAAGCGGTTGAAAATACTACAATTTTGAAGTGTATGAAGCAGGATGAAAGTGAAAGAAGACTATTGTACCACAATATTTGTACAACAAAGTTCTTCAAGATCACCAAGAAGTCAGCTCGAGAGAAAGTCAGCAAAGGTGGCGCGAAGACGCACTTGCTCTGTGTTCAGTGCATCAACTGCATGCAGTACTACAAGTACACAGTCCGTTCAGCTTCTGTACAAAATATATGCATTCTTTGCAACCAACCTGCTCATCTCCACAAATATAAGCCAGCAGACACTAGAAAGAAATATAGAGTGCCTGATAATTTGACTGCAGATAGACTGAAGGCAAGCTTGCTGAAGACAGCACGGAGTCGCGGGGATGACTGGGGCACTGAAGATCCTTGGACGTCTGGAAGGGATCAATGACTTTGTAGCAGAAGAAACCTTGTATCATTTGCGCTGCAAACTTCTTCTTGAGAGTGGTGACCATTACATTACTGAAGATAAAGGACAAAGAAAGAGAGGACAGAGGAAAATAAATGATGAGCGAGAGGCTGTTTTTATTGAATTCTGCGAATAGTTAGACACAGTTGAGCATTGGGTGATGACACTTGACCAACTCCACGAAAAGCTGCAGTATTTTTATCAGTCACCAGATAAGAGCCTCTCTTATTCAAAGAACTGGCTAAAGTTGAAACTCGAAGAGAAATACCTTGACACGTTGTATTTCACATCACAGAAGAGAAAGGTATATGTGCTCTACCTCAAAGATAATGCCAGCAATATTTTGCGCTAGCGGATCTATCACTTCCTGACAGCCACTGAAAGTGATGATCTGGTGGTCTCCATGGAGGCTGGTGAAGCAAACAATGCAGTCACTCAGTTCGTTGGGGACAATATTTAAACATTGTCTCGATTCATGGAAACACCCCCTTTATTTCAATGGGTTGGATCAAAGTCACCTCTCCGGCACCACCTTTGCCAGATCTGCAGACGACAGCAGCTGTCCATAGAGTGAAGTTGAAGGCACTTGACAAAGCTAAGATCCTGAAGCAAGCTGAAGTGAAGATTCTTCCATTCACCAACAGGAAACAGATAAAGGAATAAACTCCATCACGTTTCTTCCCATCGCTGAGCTCTCCACTGTGACACACAACTACAACTAATTGAGATAAATGCAACTTTATATGTAAATGAAAAAGTGGGCTTGACAGTTTTTCCACTAAGGAGTAGTTGTAGTGAAAAAGAAATGCTAGCAATCAACTCAGAATCATGAAAAAACCCTAGTTTGACCCCTTGCAAGTTACTTAAGTCCGATTTAAGCATTTTCGAATTTTCGAAAAAATCGGTTATCGGTACCCCGACTTTGAGCAGTATTTTATGAGGTTTCCCCAGGAGTTGAATTTCAGACTTTTAGTACATGTTGTTGCACACCTTTATGAAAACACTGGTAAAGACGTTTCTTGGTAACGGTTTAGTTTGCGGATTTTGTGTGATTTATGTTTCCCTTACGACAAAGTCAAAATACAAGATAGGCTGGGAAGTATAAGCGAAAGCGGCCAAGAAAAAGAAACAACTCTGGAATGACGATGGGAGCAGCTATGAAGTTACTTCAAGAAGCAAGAAGAAGTTTTCTAAGAATCGTGAAACAAGAATTTAGAACAGAAGAAGCGGCAACAGAAGCCGAAGAAGCAACGAAGACAAGAAGAAGAAAAAAGGACCCTGAACAAAGAGTGTGCAGGTGTTTTTATACTAGTTGGGTGTGTAGCTAGAAAGAGTAGCTCATTGGAGAACTACAGATTTTATGACTGAAAAGAGGTGGAGGAAAGAGTAGAAGGAGACAAAGAAAACCCGCCGAAACCAGAATGTTCAATACATTTGATTTGCTTTGTCTCTAAAGAAATAGAATTCTCCAAATTCCACGGATAAAATCCTTACTAAACATAACAATTTTATTGCCAAAATACTTGTCGAAGTTGCTGAATTAACAAATGGTTAATATTTAAAGAAACATTTGTATAGTTTGGCTAAATGACAATAATCATTAACACATGTAAAAGATATAATCATTGTCTACGACTTAACATATTGTTGCTGTGGGAAGAAAACCTCGTAACTCCAAAAACCAAACTTTTACAGGGAAGAAAAAAACATTTGGTTTTGACATAATTGTACATCACGTCACAATATTTGTTATAATGGCTTCTTATATTGTCAGTTACTTGCATGTATCATTACATTATTAATATTTTACTCTGATAAATTTCACAAAGGTTATCAAGTGTCTATTGCCAAATGAACAAACTTGTCAGTGTACTCATTGAATACAAAGACACTTTGAGAAAAGTTTTATTTTAAACAACAATACAACCAAGCCCACAAAAAAAATAGGGCATCCACATTCCAGGGGTACAATCGCACACACACAATAATGTAGTGTAATGAATGACCTGTACTGCGTCATTCAATGGTCAGATCCCACACAAGAATAATCTCAATGTTATGGCTAATGTTACTTAGGGTGACCAGATTCGAGTTTGCCATAAAGAGGACACCAATGATTGCAGCGGAGCAGAACAGCATAGTGGGGCATAGTTTGGGTGAAAGATGACGTCTGGCAGGGTTCCAGACTAACTTTTTTGACCACTGTCCTGAAACCGTCCCAAAATACATTTTGAACCGTCCCAAAGTGAATACGATTTGATGATATATCGTCTATACCAACTCTTTAAGGGTGAGTAATCTGTGGTTGACGGAGTAATGTCAAAGGGCACGCGGATAGTGATACCCACCTCCATGAAGTAACAAATGCTAAAATTAGTGCATGAGGGACACTTGGGTATTGAAAAGTGTGAAAAGATGTGATGGACAGTGGGCTGCAGTTGGCTAAAGTGATTAAAGAGACAACTCCAAGGTCATATGAGGTCATCACAGAGCATGGACTGACAATAAGACAAAACAGGAGACACCTGCTCAAGTTATTGACATCATGGACAATGATATCGAGGACATGGCGGAGCAGGGACAAAGCAAACAACCGAGCGTGACAAAACAACCGAACATGACAGATCAACCAAACATGACAGGACAACCGGATGTGACACACCTGTCTGAGGAAACAAGAATGAAGGAAACTAAGAGCAGTGATACTACACTGAGAGAACGCCCTAGGAGGCAAATACAGAAACCAAAAAGACTGATTGAAGAAATATGAGGGGGGGCAGACTATTTAGGGTTGTGAGGGGGAAAGCCCCCCAAAAAGAATGGGAAGATGTTATGTTTATATTTTTTTGTCTGACTTTTTATCTAAACAAAAATAAAAAGGGAAGATGTATTGATACATTCAAATGACATGGATGAGTTCATGAGGTTATACCGCTGCACCAGCAGGTGGCAGTAATGTGTAAGAGGATTCGTTTGGGGTATGTAGAAGGGGGAGAAATAAATGGCACTCGGTGCAAGCCTTGTCATTACACAGAGCACTGGGCAATAGTCAAGATTCGAGAAGATTAAACTTGTATTATCAGTGTAGTTGATCTTGATGACAAATAGGCCGTGCATCTTTTAATCTTCAAATTTATCATCATTTTATTTAAATGTATTTTCCATTAAAGTTTGTCATCCATGACTACTCTCAGCAGTTTGATCTCTTGCACTTCGCTGATACATACCTATTTTACTTTCAGACTTAACTGAGGGTTTTTACTGATGTTGTGGTGAGAGTCACCTCCCATACAGTTGGTTTTGGATATATTCAAAACCAGTTTGTTGTTGTTTACCCTAACCACACGGCTTTAAAATCTTCTTTTAAAATTGAATTTAACTAATCTGTATTGAGTGCAAAGGCATATGGTCGAGTCATCAGCATATATTCCTGTGGTTTCTTTTCTTCACAAGTGGTAGGTCATTAGAAAATAGTGTTCAATAACAGTCCCAAACAAATCCCTTGTGGTACCCCACATGACACGGCACTCCCATCAGAAATACATTCATTAAAGAAAATCTATCAGTTAGATAACGCCTTAGAAAAGACAATGAGGAAACCTCAAACCCATAACATTCAAGTTGATAATAGAAATGATCTGAAATCAAATGAACACCAGCCACTGGAGATAAGTGGGCAAAGTGTGGAAACAGGTGGAAAAGTTCCTGACACACCTTTCTGAGGATGTTACATGGGCACACAACACTCACTGCCTGGTTGACAAGGCACAGCAGCAACTGCACTTCCTGAAGGCTCTCAGGAACCCTTCACAACAACCGCTGCTGTCCTTTAACCACTGTTCAGTAGAAAGCTTGCTGACTTATGGTATCCTGTTGTGGTATGGCAGCAGCTCTGCGGCTGATAAAAAGGCCCTGCTGAGGGTCGTTAAAGCTGCGCAAAAAATAAAAAGAACACACCTACCCACCCTGGAAGACATTTCTAAGAAAGTGAGAAACATCCTAAAAGACCCATTTCACCCAGCCCATCATCTGTTTGAACTCCTGCCCTCAGGCAGGCATTACAGTAAGACAGTAAGACCAGAACCGTCAGACTGTTAAACACTTTTTATCCCAAAGCCATCACTGCAGGGAACAGCCTTAAAGCTGAAACTCACACCTAACAACAGATACACATCATAAACACCAAGTGCAATAAATCAACTTTTAATTTAATTTTTACTTTGCATGAGGAGGTCAGTTGTGATTTTTATTCATTCTTATATTTATTACTTTTAAATGAGTTCCGTTCTTTGCATTGAGTACTTGAAATGTATTGTATTATATACAATGACAATAAAGGAATCTAATCTAATCTATTCTATTCAATATATTGTGGTCGATTAAATCAAATGCTGATGAGAAATCCAACATAACAGCACTAACTTTTATCCAGAGTTAGAGCTGATGTTGTGGAGTGACCCTTACTATATGTATGTTGAAAATCTGTTATTAAATTATTCCTCAACAGTGACCCCAACGTGATGGTAATATGGCATTGAAAAAACTAGGATTGTTAAATAACATATTAAACAAACTCAAAAAACATAGAATACCTGGCGATTTTCCTTAAACAGTCAATTATGTTTAAGGAAAAAACTGTGATCTCAACAATTTACTCATCATAATTTGTCCACACGTAATAGACAGTCACTGTGTGTGAATTACTAGAGAATTACCCCACATAGAGAACATCAGAAAAAGGAGGGAAAAAGAGAGGAGGGTCTAGTCGTTTAGTTTGCCACCTCTTGTGCAGCCATGATCTCCCCCTCCATGGCTTTAGTGGCATCCACAAACTCATTTCCCTTTTTGCTGTAAAAGATAGCTCGTTGCACATTTTACTCAAAAATAATTCACAGTTCACGGTTCAAAACTTAAAGTCTAGGCGTATAAAAGAGGTCAAAGAAACAGAACTAGACTAAAAATAAAAACAACAAAACAAGGTGTTTAATGGTAAAACTGACCTAACACGATCTTCTTCTGTTTATTGGCTGGTCACAACCATGTTTTTGAAGAAGCATACTGCCACCTACTGTATCAGAGTATGTAACATGGACTTTATGTCCTGCCTCTATCATTAGCTATTAAAAATATAGAAATTCTTTTATATAACCCTGTATCGTTCATTTTTCTATAATAGCTCTCTGTGCGTCTTATACACCCTCTCTTACAGTTTCTAAAATACCCTCAATATTCCATTTCTTTTGGCCTAACACAATGAGCTGCAATGGGGCATTTATAATGGTTTGGCCAAACCAAGGATAAATCCCCACTATTATGACTTTTGTCTTATATGGGACACCACCGTAAATATCCAGCAATCTATTTTTAATTAAAGGTGTAAGCAGCATTTGAAGGTTCCAGTACTTGTGCATGACAGGATGTGAACCAATGGTAACTGTGCCTTTGGAGACTGCTCCCAACACATTGAGGAGAGAGGTAAAGGAAGGGAGAGAAGCCGGTGAGATTAACGTGAGGAGAAGGCGAGATATAAAGAGGTATCATATGAAGAGGTCAGACTATGGCTCAGATATCCACGTATTTTGGGCATATTTCTGAGCTTCTCCCCAAGGTGGCACTCCTGCACTTTCTATGTTGTCCTGCAGTTGTGAGAGAAGGCGGGAGGGGCAAGTGAAATTAAACTCTCAATTTCTAAACAAAGTAAGACATCTATTGTGTTTTGTTCATCACATGTCTTATACTAATGTAATCTCATAAGGCTTACACGTCTTTATAGTTTACAAGTATACAAGTAACTCACCGCCTTTGTCTGCCCGCTTGCTGCCGGGTTTGTTGGGAAAATATGGCATGCTTAATTGACATATATGCCAATTTTGGTGGAGATACCATAGAGCATTACTCCTTTAAGGCCTACTTCCTATTTTGGGATGGTGGGGTTAACCAAGATGGCTGCCCAGTGGAGAAATTTGTCAGAGCGGGGTCCTGAGTATACCTACAAATTTTGGTGTGGATACATCAAGTTTGAAATGAGACCTACTTCCTGTTTCAGGATGATGACAAGATGGACCCTGAATGGGAAATGTCTCCATGATGACATCGTCACAATACATCACGGGCAGAGTCACTTGAGTTCAAGTGCTGCTCACACAGGCATGCACGCGCACACACACACAATCTGCTCCTCTCATTTTCGGCAGTATGACATCACAATGAAGCTCCCATGCAATGGAGTGCAGTTACTGTTGTAGACGGGCTTCTCCTGGACGGGCTCCTCAAACACAGCTTGATAAACTCTACAGTCCCTTAGTTGAATTAAGACCTGAAACTTTCGGGTTCAGACCAGAATCTTTCTCTTTCTGAACATTGTCATGACACCGAGCAGCCATTTGCCTGAGAGCTTGGTCTTTGATGTATCTACACCAAGCTTGGCATATGTTAAGCAGACCCGGCAGGCACGTTTTTTATCTGTGCGAGGTGATGTTTTTATCCGAGATAATCATTGCTCTCTTAACGCTCCCATGGCAACAAGGGATGTCGGCCAACCAGTGTAAAAAACATGTTGCATTTTCCACTTTTTGGAGGACTTATGCAGCTTGTGCAACAAAAAGTTAACAATTTTCCTCTTCTCCTTAACTTTTTTTTTTGAAAAGCTACCACATAATGAGAGATTTTTGCAATGACACAAAAACGTATATTTTTCCTCCTCTTAAGTTTTACTTCTCAAGCTTCAACTCAAAATAAATGTATGAAGAATAAATCCACTGGTTCCTCAGAATGGAATATCGTGTTCAATTTTGCGGTCATAATTCCGTGCCGTTCCTCCCCCCTTTAAACCATAAACGCGTGATGTAGCTACAGCTGGACTGTTTTTATTAGCTGTTCAGTTTCTTACACCAAAAGCTTGGAAATCATTTTGGCCATAATTATTGAATGGAGATGACTTTCAATGGCTAAAATCTTCACAATCGTTTTCTGATCTCTTTTAGTAGCCTATGAGTGATATATTTTTTTAAAAAAAAGACATTTTTGGTGAGATCCACAATGTCTAACTTGACTATTGATGACGGTGTGCCTGCAACAGCATCAATTCACAGAGAGTATCATTTGATCGTTTTCTCCTCAATTTACCAGCAATCAACAATGCATGTGCATTTTCTACCTTTCAGGTAAACCATTGGTTTCCCCTTCCACAGTAGTTTAACACAATGTGCGGAGAAATGTAGCTGCCAAATAAAATCTAAAGGTAACTAAGCCTTTGCGGTGGTTGCTCCTAAATTGTGGAAGTGCTTACCACTGAATATCAGATCTGCCCATACCTTAGTGTACCTCTAAGTCATTGTTGAAGACACATTTTTATTCTTTGGCTTATGTTGAGCCGTACATCCTTGACTTGAGGTGGATTTCACTGTGTATTGTGCCGATTATGCCCCTTTTTTTGGATTTTGTGTGGATCTATGTGTATTTTCTATGTTATTCTATTCTAGTTTCTAATAAGCACTTTGATCAACCTCTTCTATATAAATTAAAGTTGACGTTTGTGACCAATAATAAGCCTCAGCAGTCAGCAGCATAGTCGTCCTTAATCAGGCGAATATGAAAGAAGTAAATATCCAGCATGTTTGGAAAGTGGATACAATAAAAAGAAATGCACAACAAATCCAAAATGTTGGGAATGCAAGTGAACAAAACTGAATGTCCTCAGCAGCAAAAATGGCACAACTGGCGTCACTTCACGCTTCCATGAAGAAACCATCACAGACGGGCGTGACTTGGACCTTCTCACGTCTGCCGGGACGATCACAGCATCCCTGTGTCCGAGCCGAGCCGAGCCGGGCCGGGCTGGGCCGAGCACCCCGGGCTGGGCCGGGCTGGGCCGAGCCGAGCCGAGCCGGGCCGGGCCGAGCCGAGCACCCCGGGCTGGGCCAGACGTGACTGCGCTGGGTGGGAGGGGCGCGCACGGACGCCGCAGCAGGAGGGGATCCAACACGTACACGCGCATAGCACTAACTCAACCCCGAGCCCCCCAAACTCGCTCCCACACGCCCGAACCGTCCGGGTCGTCGCTTTTGTCCATGTGCTTTTAGAGCGCCCCCCCCCC
>CAESWR010000114.1:282189-304887 GCA_903171835.1 Mullus surmuletus | reverse complement strand
CGGTGACGGAGGGCGCAGAGCGAGAGACCGGGAGAGACCGAGAGAGACCGGGAGAGACCGGGAGGAGAGAGACCGAGAGACCGAGAGAGCGGGAGAGAAGGAGCCGGACGGTGTGTGTGCTGACGCTCCTCGTCCTTCCTGCCTCAGCCCAGCAGGAAGCTGCCGCGGAGGGAAGCTCGCTGCGAGGCCAGACTGCGGCACATGATGAGCGAGAAGGAAACGTCGGTGGAGAGAATGATAACAGGTACGTGTGCTCGGTCGGTCCGCAGCCTCGACCGACTTTCGTGTCGTTTCAAGCGGCGGATTTCTGTTTCACCCCCACGCGGACCCCACAGCAGACCCCGCCAACGATGCGCGGAACGAGCACCGTTTCCTTCGGCCGGGAATGCGGGAACCGTGCGGAGGGAACCGTGCGGAGGGAACCGTGCGGAGGGCGTGCGGGAACCGTGCGGAGGGAACCGTGCGGAGGGCGTGCGGGGGCCCGCAGGATCCGCGAGGTTTGAACCATCAAGGACGCGCGCAGCGTGCGTGACCTCGCCATTTCAGCACGACTTCATGACTTCACATAAAGCTTGATAAGTCTGGGTGTTGCTTTCAGACGACTACGCTTTTTGTAGCCACGATCGTGCAGGTTTGAAGTCAAGGAAATGTGCAGTTGGTTCGGTCCGGCGCAGATTGCGATCACATGGCTCAGCCAGAATCCTGAGTCAATGCAGTAAAAAAAAAGTCTGCATCATCCGGCCCAGCCAGGATGCGGCCGAGGCCCTGCGCCGCCTCCCTCCTGATCCTTCGTCATTGTTAAGATTCAATCAGGAGCAAGAATTATTTGATCAAATATCAGTTGTCCTCATCCTGCCATTCTTTTGTTGTCATTGTGTGCGTTAAAGCAAACATGTTAGCTGCTTCTCTGGAGTTATGAAGCTTCTTTGCACACATTGCTGACACGCAATTCGTCTTGCCCTCAGTAAGCGTACTGCGAAAGGATTGCAGCTGATGAGGCACATCACTGCTATTTAAACTTGTTCAGACGGCCAAGATCGTTTCCTCCGTTCAGACCTTCTTTGGTCAATCAGTCACAAAAAAGTGTCCTCGGAGGAGGAGCTAGGGTCCAGCATAGATCCGGTACCGGCACCAATCACCGACTCGTCTCTGCTCCATGTCGGCAGAAAGCGGCGCTTTAAGCGGCTGCAGTCCAGCCGCCGCCCCCGGGGGCGGTGGCGGTGTTTCCGACTATGAGTGTCCAGACACTCCACCGGACATCCAGACACCGCTGCGTCACCACGGAGGATGATGTGACGGACGTCCAGGTGTTTGATCACATGTCAGACTGCATGGAGAAACGCTGCGTCCTTATTCGTGTTTAGCAGAGCCATGTTGATAGCTGCGGCCTTTGTTTGCTTCCATGTTCGGCGCTTCAGCCTGATGACCTTCGAGAGAGAAACACAGACACGCAGCCCTCACGGCGGGAGGTCAGAGGTCAGACCCGCGACTGCTTGCAGCTTCAAAGCACCCCGATGCCGAGTATAGAAAATCCTGCATCGACGTGCGTAAGTCAGTGTGAAAGGGGTATTATACTGCTCAGCAGTGTCATCAATGCTGCGGTCGATTGTACTCAGGCTGCGCCGATCTGCGCCGAGTTCTGAGCTCAAGGGCCGTTCAAATGCACTTTTCCGACTTGGAGTTCGGATCTTTCCGAGTTCAGAGTACAATCGAACGCAGCATCTTCTTCTCCGGCTACAAACCAACGTTGGAGGTGCATGCTGCCACCTACTGTATCGGAGTGTGCAATATCATGACTTCACTAAATGCAGTGTCATTTGCTGATTGATTCATTCATTCCACACGCGCCCCACGTCGCGCCGCCCTCTTTGGGAACCACTGGCATAAATAATTGTCACAAGCAAACACATGCAAATATGCCTGATACAACATTTATAAATGACACTAATCGGTTTTAAGAACTGCAGAACTGTAATGGATTCTAATGGTCACAGAACAACAAAAACCGTGAATGGTGAAAAATAACAAAAAATTAAGGTATTTACAATAGCCCAGACATATTCCTTATGCACCTCAACAAAGGTCCCATTCAAAAATTCCCGCAGCTCGCTTTCTGCTCATCATGTACCTGGACCTCATCATTTTCAATGGCGGTTGTCTTGTTATAGCAGGTCGTCACGGCAACAAAAGGCTGAGAAAATGTCCAATATATCCTAGCTAAAATTCCAATGAAATGTTTTCAGAAACTTTCCGGAAATTTGCCTGAAATTTTCACCCCTTGCAACCCTAGATTTGAGCATCAGAGGTATATTATGGTTGTAGAAAAGTAAACCAAATGTTCCTCTTTTGTTCTTCTTCCCCTTACGAAGCATACTCTGGTTTATGGGATGTGAATTGTAGCAAAGATGCGAGCAGCAATACTGTCTTTGCTCTGGTGTATTTTTTGGTGAGATTTTACTCCTCGTAATGTTCCAGAAATTACAGTAAGTGACAAGTTGTGACTGCAAGCAGTCATTTGGCATCATCTTAATGAAGACAACATGGACTTCCCTGTGACAGACTGTAACTCAACTCGGGAGCATGCTTCTGCAGTACTTTCTATAATTTGGCAGTAAAGTCAAATATTTAATATTTATCTAGAAATGCTGGTGAGCACCATGCAAAGCTAGCAAGATAGTCCCAATTTGGAGCCTTTAAATGAAAACAAACTGCTTTTGGAGAAAGATACAAGTAAATATTGTTGCAAAGTGAAGCTTAATCGCCTAAGTGCACCCAGGAGATGTCACATTCAAAGTGATGACTTTCTTCAAGGACCAATAACTTTGAATTGATTGTTCCTTTTTTTTTTGTTAGTTAAGGTTGTTTAGTTTTTTTGTTATTCATTTATATTGTACAAACATTACTAAAAAAGACAGCCTCGGTATTAATGACAGCACATTGAAAGGGCCACGGTAGATGCTTATATTTAAAATAACCAACATAACATTTAACAATTTTAGCGATATCAATGCAGTCAGTTACTGTCTCACAGTATCACTGCTGTGTTTACAAACGAAATGAGCCCATGATCCTCTTAGTTATGAGCTTTATCACTGCAAGAAAGTATATAGTTTGCTTCCCCTCTCTGTTATAGAAGCATCCAGTTTTTCAGGCATATACAATATGTCATGTAACGTATATTTCAGATTGCATACGTTCTGGTGTAAATGATCAGAATAATGACTTTCTCTTGGTCTAACCTTATTTTCTTCGTTCAGTTTTGAAGACTGGGTGATAATTTTCCCTCTTATAGATGTCTTCAATGCTGTCCAAGCAGGATATTTTTCTGTGGAACAAATATTAGTTTCAAAGAACAATCTAAGATCCCCTGACAGTCTGTTGCCAGATGATTTGCATTCATCGACCCCTTTTTACCTTATCTGTGTTCAGTCAACATGTAGTTCCACTGTGCCATGGTCACCGTCAGCAGTGGCCCCTATCTCACAATCTACTAATGAATTTACTGTGTTTGTCGTCAGGAAGAAAATCTTTCCTTTAATTTGACTTGTGGAAGTACAAAATGCATTTACTCTCACGTTGGTTTGCCAACCTCCATATATCTACAACAAGGCTCAAATCCTCTTGAGGAGCCCAACAACTTGATTGCGCCTCCATCTGTGGGTGATGATTTATCACTAGTAACACTGCTGACTTGTAATTCAGGGGTGAAGGTAACATGTCTATAAGAATTCTTGCTGGAGCAGGATGAAGAAGACATGTAGGCTTTAGCATAGACAAAGTCGATTGGTGTCAATTGGCAGTAGGAGACGATGACATTTTTATCTGGTTTGATAACTTCATCATTAAAGAAAAATCATAGCTACTCAGGGCAACTAATTGAAAGTGGTCAAACATAGTATTATGCCACTTGAGCTCCAATTTTCTTGTTGTAGCCTGTGAGCTGTATCTTAGAGTTACTTTACTATGCTTCTCTTCTTTTGAACGCATATTGTTTTTTGGAGCAAAATGCTTTATCCCCATGACCCCAGCAACGAGCCAGAGCTACTTTCTGCAACACCAAAATCGGGCCAGAACTCCACTCACGGGACGCAGCGGGGGAAAAGTCACTGCTGATGAATGACAATGATGGCGAGAATGTCAGACAACTTCATGTCAAAAAATCCGAACTCTTCCTTTAAATGTTCAAATTAGGGATATGAAATCAACTGATTTTCATTTAATAATCAGTTGTGTTATGTTCTACTTTTGGAGGATGATCAACACGTATGGGTGATGGGGTACTCATGTTATGACAAAAAGGCTCAGGGGGTCAGTACTCTATTGTTTGTCTGATATGGCCAACAATTTAATAGTTTTGTTTTACTACAATTAATTCAGTGATTCCTCACATTATGGGTTGGATGTAATGTCCCAAAGTCATGAGATGGCGTTGACAGATTTACCTGTTTTGCCTCTGATGCTTCCGGGGCAGTGAAATGGTTACAATGGTTACACGGCTATGAGAATAGCTGTGGTTTATTTAATGCAACACGAGATTTCATTTGGTTTAGGGTTAGGGCGACGCAATACTGCTTGGTCATCATAATGCTTGCTGCAGCTTTGATAGGTCGTACGTGCTGTGACCCGTGGCCTTTCCATGTGTTCTAATTAGTGTTGTCAAAAATATCGATTTATCGATTAAATATCGATTTTGAAAAATAAAAACGGTACAATATGACTTTTCCATAGTATCGATCTATCGATACTCGAGACAGACAGACAGACAGACAGACAGACAGACAGACAGACGCGCTGCCCTGGGGGGCGAGCCATCGTGCAGCAGCCCCCCCCCTCCTGCCCCGTACAGACACAGACACTCGCTCACATGTTGTATGCTGTATGTTTTTTATTGTGTGTGAGCTGCGTGTGTGAGCTGCCTTAAGATGGCATGTGCAGGACCTTCGCAACCAGTTTTAATAAATAAATGAAACAGCAGAAGAGTTGTTTGGAGGTTCTTCGGATTTAAGCCCGATTAACAAGGACATCAAAATACATAACTTGCCAAATTCCACCCATGAGATGAAAACCATTGACATCAATTATCTCCTACCACTCTTTTTCTTTTTGGCTCTTATAAACACATTAATCATAGTTTCATGATTACATGTCATATGTGGACAATACATTTAAAGGTCACCTTCTATGGGGTATGTGACACAATTTCACTTAATTGCCAGAGGCCTGAAAGCATTATTTTAAAAGTTTTTTTTCAACAAATTCAGATTGGGACTTAATTTCAGCCAGTCTACTAAAAGTGGCTCTAGTGAGCTCTCCTGAAAATGGGCTGTTTCTGTTCGTATATCTTTAAATGTCAATGAGCTGTGTCTGGCCACGCCCAAGCCACGCTCGACACATATGACTGTAAGAAAACCTTCAGAAAATGAATTTGGCTCGGAAGGTGACCTTTTAATAAAAATTTTGCAGCTGTACATCGGTCTATTTATTCTTTTGTATGAGATAAATCCACTTGCCACCTGCTGTTCCCAAAATATCCCTGTAGATGGCAGCAAAACTTTGGAAGGACATTATCCTCTTGATCGCCCAACAGATTCTACACTCTTATACTACTGTGAATACTTCCTTGCTATTTCACTGGTAGATATGAACACAGAATGTGGACACCAAGGAGGTTGGCAAGGTAGATGTGGGCTAATGTCAGTGGATTATATGGCACAATTGTGAGATTTGGTCTTTTAGTGGTGGTCTTGGCATTGGCTTTTTCCATTTCAGAGTGGCAGGAAGGAAATCCATTGTTTATCTTAGGTTTTCCTCTGAACATTTTCTCAGTGTGAACTTATACACTGGCCCTTGGACAAATCTGTTCCACTCACCCTTTACATCAGCTGAGTCAGTCCATTACTTTAGATTTACTAAGATTTTGTTTAATGAAGAAGGCACTACTAGAATCCCTTAGGTATCGATCCTACATCAGTCATGTCATAATCTTTCTAGCTAATTCAGTAGGAACATTTGCAGATATTGCATCATTTGATTTGAATAGACATAAATATAGATATTTTTATGAATGTATGGAGCTCATTCAAACTACACTCACACTCAGTCACAATGCTCACACATAACTTTTGTTTGTGTTGTTTTGTCTCAAATTCTGTTACAGATGTAACCATATGTGTTTAGCAAATCCCTTCTATACATATCAGAAGTTTAAAAGACATGAACTTGTGTGTGATGATTCGATTATGTCAGGAATAGAAAATTCAATGAAAGATGATTTTGGAACTGGGCTTTTGAAAAGGGGCTGAGTGGTGTCTAAATGGAGACACGCCACAGGTGGGCAGTAATTTGGCACTGTAATTGCCTGGCAAATGAGTTTTCAAACCAATCATCTAGTTGAAGTGGACAAGAGAAAAGGGTGAGTGTAGTAGATAAATAGGACAGATAAAGTGATTCCCTGCCCTGACGCAATATGTCCAGACACTTACAATATGTCAAAGGACCTCTACGAATTGACATCTCTGATTTTACAGGATCTTCATTTTTTCAAGGTCTTTGTTTACATTTTTCTGCCTATTTCCCTGTCAACATTAACAATGGATTTACTTTTATTAGGGTTCTGACAGTATTTTGGGTGAAGGAAATATAAAAAAAAAGTGCCCTATACAAGATATTAAACTTAAATTCAGCATCAAACAACTATTAGTTGTATGAATGCAGGCAATCATTGCATCCTGAGCACTTATCACCGTCAAAGTCCCTTGATGCTTATTGATGTCCAAGCTTTTTGTTGGTTTCTTTTTTTTTTTCTACAACCAGCCTGGCTGCATGTGCATGTTAGTGCATGTGAAGCCTTCCCTGCATATATTAACGTGACTGAGCGTGAGGCCTGAATGAACACTGCAAGAGTTGAGAGTGTAGAGCAGTAGCTCAACCTTTCTCCTCACTGCTGCTTCCAGTCAGCTGCAGTGGAGACGGAGACGACCATAACGCAGACTCGTAGGGGTCCTGTGTTCTGTCCACCTTCACATCAAACCCACTCACATTCGGGGCTTATGTCAAAGAAAAAAACATATATAATGCTTCATTGGCGTCGATGTCACTGCTTGCGAACAACTTGGTGTGATGCCTCTGTTTTAGCGATAGAAGCCAAATGCGCATGTACAGATCGTGTAGTCGAGCTACGCTACCCATGCACTCGTAAATCGAAAAACAACCAAGCTACCTGGGAGTGCCAGTCAGACTTCATTTGAAGTTCGAGCTACAAGGTCCACATGCATTTTATGTAATAGAACTACAGCAGTAATTTGGTTCTCTTGTAAGTGCACTTACTGTTGTCAACATCAGGAACAATTAGGGTTTCAGTGTCTTGCTCATGAACTCTTTAGGCCTAGGGATCAAACCAGTAACCCTTCAGTTACAAGATGGCTAGTTGACCTACTGAGCCGTGCCTCCCCCCAAATGGTGTCTCTGAATCTCAGGGTGTATAGTGTCAGTGATGACATCATCATAGTTCTTCCCCTGGAACTGGTGCGACATTGAGCTTTACATTTTGGGAGCTGGATCTGTGGATCAAGGTGAAAATGAATCTGATAAAAGAAGAGTGCGCAGTCCACCTGATGGGAATTGAGTCTCTTTGTTGACCATATGTACCCCAGGTTCTTTTGCTCTGCCCATACTAAAAAGGCAGTTTGCTCCTCTTGAGTCAGCTGATACTGTGTTGCAGTGATGTGAAGAAGGGCATAAAGCCACCATGGCCTCTCAGACTGAAAGTGGCAGGTAGAAAGGTCTGTCCCTAGAAAGCCAGGCTTCCGGTGGATGAGACTGTCGTAGGCTCAAAGAGGAGGGAGAGACGTATCCTTGACTTTGCTCAACACCTCCCTGTGGTCATGCTACTTGGCTGGAATCTCCGAGGTGACAGGTGGAGGTAACAAGCCCTTGTTATGACCCAGCCTGTAAGTAACAGGGAAGCAACGTTAACATCACTTGTTCAAGGTGAAAGTCATGTATTGTTTAAAAGTCAGGTTAACAAAAGTGGGGCAGGCAAAAGTATCACAGAAGGCCCTGTGGGTGCTGTTGAACAGAAACAACTCCAAGACGGAGGTTCCCAAAAAAGGATATTTAACTAATGCATGCAAAATGCAAGCCTCACCATCTGCTCTAAGCCAAGTGGAAGTAGAACCAAAATCAAACAATATACACGAGAACAGCAGCTTTGAACCTAGCGTCTCTAAAGCCCCTTTTACACTGCCCGAAAGTGTCCTTACAGCGGTGTGAAAGCGGTCCCTGCAAGTGACATGGTTTTGTGTGGCATGGTATGGCTTGGCTGACCTGCAGTGTGAAAAGGCAACTCGCCTTAACCCACTTTTTTTTACCTGATGATGTAAATATCAACTGGTGACTTTTGATATCAGAGTTAACAGAGCAGACCAGATGATATGCTTGCTATTCACGCGTTTGGATGCACGAATGGAGCAAGTAAACGCATGGTATTACATGGTAGCTCTTTATTCATAAGCTCTTTATTCATAAGCATGAGTGAATAAAGGGTTTGTTGGCACATGGCCGCCTCCCACAGCTCAAAATAACATGGCTGGAGATCGGCTGAGCGCTGCCCAACACCAAACGTGGTGCTTTTAAGGGAAACGTGTCAAATTACAGACAGCATTCTGACAGTTTCACAGGAGCTTTAAGGAGCAAAACGAGTAATACATCAAAAAGAAATGGATGAAACAACAAGAATTGGTACAAACCTGGACAGTCAGGAGATCTATGCAAGATGATCTTTAATATGAGATCCAGATAAAAAATCTCAGGGTCTGACATTATCGGTTGCCCAAATGCCCAATGCAAGTAAAAATAACTGGTGGGCCAGCAGACCCTGCGCAGACATGTCCATTCGGGGTAGCAGCACTGACTCGGATTATTTTAATTTTTTTTCTAATCCTGTATTTCTGCCCTTGACACCGTCGCTACACCGAGGCGACACAGAAATATAAACCAGGCTTGATTTACTGCGTGCCGACTGTGTACTCTGCCCCCTGCCTCCGTTGCAGCAGCTGGAAAGTGGGAGTGAATAAGATTGCGCAGCACAATACGGCGTAGTATAACAGAACAGCTAACCCAGAAAGAGTAGATGGTTCCCATCAAGACCAGTGTCAGAGGGGCTGCTCTGTATGTTTAGTGGAGATATTTGTGCCTCTATCATGCAAAAACACAGTCTGATAATAGGCGCTTGTGTGTGTGTGTGTACAGGTGCGGCGCCATCGCGGCAAACAGATGCCCGCGGCATTGCCGATGTCTCTGATGATTCTATGCTGTGCACACAAGGGGCTTAAACAATTGATAATTTTAGAAAAAATACTAATTATTAAAAATTTTAAATGTGATTGATATTAATGCTACAATCAATAATCGGGAAATTATGACTTAATTAATCAATATCTAATCAAGAAATGCACCTTAAACTGGGGACTATCAATTAATTTATCAGTCTCGTGTTTCTTATAGGATGAATTCATGCACAGACCCTCTTCACCAGCTTGTTATGAAGAATGTACACAAAAAGCAGGACAACACAATATCCATGAATTCTACAGTCTAATCTACAATAGCAATCAATTAAAATGTAAGGAAAACCTCTAGCACTGGTGTGCGTGCGTGTGTGTGTGTGCGGGCGTGCGTGCGTGACGGGTCCCGACAAGGCTCAGGGCAGCAAGTGTGTGTGCAGGGTGGGGAGGAGTGTGAGAGAAGGTGTCTCTTCTGTACCGCCCCTCTTTTGGAGGTTTTTGGAGATTTGAGTGTGGGAGGAAATCTCGTCCGCGCGGGGTGCTGCAGCGAGATCCTGAAAGCAAGATGGGGTATACATGTGTGTGAGTGAGAGAGAGGGAAAGAGAGAGAGAGGACAGGGAAGAACCAGAGTCGTTGGCTCGGCGATGGAGTCGCGGTGAAGGAGTAATTGCGCTTTATCGCGCAGTAATACGGGACAGATGTGGATCTGCCTCTGCGATCACCAGTTTCTCTCAGATAGAGCGCAATGTACTCCAACACAAAGGCACGACAGTCAGCGCGGCGGCTAAACACAAACACTAACGGATTGCTCGATCCGTGCGTAAATAGGAATGTAAACTCAATAAAGTTAATACTAAACTAGCTCTGCCCAGACGTAAGCCTGGTAAGCTGGTCACTCGATCTGGCTCCGCAGAGCGGGAGAGTTCGAGTGTTCGCCTCCTGGCGGAAAAGGCTGCTGGTCCTCGCTTTGTTTAGCGGCCCCAGCTGAAAGTGGAGCTCCTGTCCCGTCTGCCCTGGCGGAGAGGTGGGGTCCGTTACCTTGCCTCCTGGCTAGAGATGCACCGATCCAGTTTTTACCGATCCAATCCGATACCGATACCTCAGCGTATCGGCCGATACCGATCTGATACTACTGTTGAATGAATGAACTGTATACTTTGCCCTGGGAGTGAAGGCATCAGGCTTGACATTAGCCTTGTTAAAAAAAGTTAACAAATTAATACAGATATAAATGTACTTAATACTATTTATTAACAAATATCAAATTGTACATTAGCACACAGCAAAAAGAAGTAAGACTTCCATGTAAACATTGCCATCGCCATCGCTGCCATTATCGCTCAAAATGAGCTGCACTTTTGTCACTGATCAAGCATTTCTTTTATAGCAGCCGAAGCTGCGTCTCCTGTGTTTGATGCGTGGAGGTTTTTTGCCCGGAGCATCGCGCTGCGAGGTGAACAACTCGCGTCTAACCAGTGCACAGTTCAACTTAAAAGTGTGATTGGACTCACGTCGGAGCTACGTCGCCACCACCACTCGCAACGTGAGCGGTGGTGGCGATCGGAGCCGATATCCGATCCAAATATCGGATCAGTGCATCCCTACTCCTGGCGGGATACGGGAAAGTGGAGCTCGTGTCCGGTCCGGCTTGGCGGAATTCGTTGCTTTGCCCCCTGGCGAGATACGGTAAAATGGGATCTCTTTCTTCAACGAAGAGGATCTCGTCCTTCGTCCTCCTTCTGCGGGAATTTGGATCGCTCACAGAAGGGAGAAGGAGGAAAACGGCGCTTTCTTCGTAGCGCGGTAGGATACTTAGTGGAATCCCGTCTCGGCTGTTTACCGTGTAGGAGTTGCTGCCTCCTTACGACGTGATACTGCTTCGGCGGCGGGACACGTGGCGCAGGAATGGCGGAATACCTGCCGATGATTGCGGTTTGTCAGAATGTGTCGGAGAGCGTCGCTTGGAGGCACCTTCAGTGTTTTATACGACAGTGGTGACATACGGGGATTTCCTGCTGGGTGCGGGGCGTCACAGTGAAAATGTTTGTTGTGATTGGCTGTGAGGCGGCCGCTCAGAGTATGCTGGGAAATGGAGTTTTGAGCTTGGGTTTTGCGTTTTGGCGGTTCTCCGTGGTGAGGGGTCCCTTTGTTTTCGGGGGGCCTTTGTTCTTGACACGCAGTCGGCCCAACATCTATATCCAAGTGATTGTCCATGAGATGACGCATTGATGTAGGTTTTGGAAAGCGGTCGCCGTGGAAACAAGTTAACTACTATTTTGTTGTCCTGGAGGATGATTTTCCACAGCCATGAACAGACAATCCGAAAAACACAACTTTTTTTGTAACTGGATGTTTAATTTTGTAGCTGCATCCAACTTCCGCTGTGCTGATCTGAATTTAATAACACACATACACACATACACACA
This sequence comes from Mullus surmuletus, assembly GCA_903171835.1. Taxonomy (NCBI): domain Eukaryota; kingdom Metazoa; phylum Chordata; class Actinopteri; order Syngnathiformes; family Mullidae; genus Mullus; species Mullus surmuletus. The sequence goes on along the minus strand of CAESWR010000114.1, from coordinate 293,176 downwards.
TACACACACACACACACACACACACAGAGCAGCTCTTCTGATACTGATCTTGATGGGAACCATCAACTCTTTGTGGGTTTTCTAAAGACTACGCTGTATTGTGACTCACCAGCTCAAAGGCTCATCATTCCATCATTGTGACTAGGACACGAGTCGACTTTCACTGTCACTCGACTTAGACTTTGAAGTTAACGACTCGGGCTTGAAAAACGGTGACTTGAATGACTTGAGTGTTGTTGATTATGTGTTTTCAATTTTAATTTTAATATCAATATTACCCGGTATGAGCGCAGGCTGACAACGGTTGTCATGAATGCATCAATATCCTGCCAATCAGTCATGCCCTCTCTGTCACCTTACGTGTTTATCGGAGCAACACACCCTACGACAGTTACTACTATCATGTCTTTTCATTTTATTAAGATCAGATTGGGCGGGTAAAATAAGGTGACTTTGACATGGACTTGACTTGACCTACAGTATTACAGGACTTGACTTGACTTAACCTATGACTTGACTTGACTTGCCCAAGAAAAAATTTTCTGGGACTTACTCGAGACTTGAAGGTTAAGACTTTAGACTAGACTTTCACATGAGTGATTTGTTCCTATGTCTGGTTTGTATAAAACGCTAAATAAATGAATGAAATTAATGAATGACTCCTGGTTTATGGCGTAATATTTACAAAACAATTAATTCACAGTTGAACAGGTTATGACATAAATTGTTACTTATGTTTATCTACAGATGCAATGGCTAATCCATCGCCGGCTAAGAGCATTGGTGACCCTGGGATCACGCCACTGTCTCCTACACACACTCAGGTATCTCATATATTTATTTATCTTCCTCTTATATATTACTGCTATGATCTTGTTGTAGGTGAGCCATATTTTAAAATGTTATGGCCCTTTGGCATTTTCTAAGTCATTTTGTTCTTGTTTTTCTGTGTAAGACAAATTAATTGTGATAACAATCAATCTCTGCAGCAGAATGACACAGATCCAGTCCCATTAGGACAGTCCTTTGTGGTGGTGGTTGCCATTGACTTTGGCACTACATCTAGCGGTTATGCGTATGCCTTCTCAAAGGAGCCAGAGTGCATTCACACCATGAGGTAGGTCAGCACTGCAATATAGACACTCACTGCAACACAATCTTGCTTCAGCTATAATAATAATGTTCTGTACGAACGTTTCCAGACTTAAGTCCTCTGGAGCTGTCCCTCCACAGCTCCAGAGGACTTACGTCTGGATAACGTTCGCCCCACATTTTTTTCATATGGGCTGCAAATAATATCACATGCCCTCAATTATCATCACCCTACAACTGAGACAATGTGAGGGAAATTGCCGTTTACATGTCGAAGTATGTACCAATAAACCCACTGACCACTTTGAAGGATATTTTTATATTTGTTCTTTATTTTGTTCCCGTGTCAGTTTTTCCCCACTGCTCCTGCATCTGAAATAATGAGGTCATTGATGATGGTGATCATACACACTGCATGACAACATATTGCGGGACCATAAATTTATGAACGCACAATTGTAGTGACATCTACCTGTTCCGTCATGATGTGACATTAATATTGTCATCTTGCGCATTTACACAGTCTGCGATTTTTTGCCAGCGCTCTCTTCGGCTTTTCGCAGCTGCAGCAGTGATAATGCTGCAACACTCCTGGTATTTGCGCAGACTTTTGTTCCTCTTTCGTAAAATAGGATGCAAATAGGATGCTCTTGTAGCTTTCATCATTATGGAAAATGGTCCGGTGGCGCAAACCCCGCCCCCTTCATGTGTGCACGCACAGATCTAGATTGGCAACAATTGGATTCAGTTGTCGAGTTGATAACAAGCTTCCTATTACAGCTGATAGGGACGACGGTGATCTGGAGAAGTTGAGCGAGTAGCCACAGAGTTATCCTGGGTGTTAAAACCGAAGCATCACACCGAAGTGTTTACAAACAGTGACATTGGTGCCACTCAAGCATTATTGATTTCTTTGAAATAAGCGAACGTGAGTGGATTTGATGTGGAGGAGGACAGAATGCAGGACCCCGACGACTCTGAGTTAGTGACGTCTCCGTCTCCACCGCAGCCGAAACAGAAGTGAGAAGCGGATCAATGACAGTGAGGGAGCAGCCCAGACACCATAAACTCATCCATCGCTGCTGTTGTCTGTGGCTTCTTCCTGGCTGGCTCACTTCTTTATGGATTGTTGTGGTGTGATGTAAAAGGTCAACTGCCACCTAGCGGCGGTGAGGGGGCTTGACTCCAACCGTAGTCCCACTACTGCAAACTGCATGTGAACGGCTTGTGCGGTTGCATAAATTATTCACGCCAATCAAACCAGGAGCGTAGTCCAATTTAGATGCACATTTAAACACACATAAACTTCACATCACATTCACTCACATACCCGAGGAAGCAAAAATAGTATTATTTTGTACATACCAATGCAATGTTTTTTTTTTTTATTAAAAGTGATGGGATGCTTCATTCTGATGTTGTATCCAACTTCCTGAAATGTTGCTGCGTTGTGCTCCGGCATACAGTAAAAATAGAAGCTCTGTGTATCTGCTGTTGGGCTGCGGAGCTCTGCGGCTGAGTCGGAGGCCACTTTTTCACCCGCACGTGTGGGCAGAGCACCACAGGAGTGAAACAACAGCTTGACCCCTGATATTATGATTAGGTTGGCAGTTGAAATGTGCTTCTCTTAGCAAAGGTCTTTATTACACCGAAATAAAAAGAAATGCATGTATTGATAATTGATTGTCAACCCTAGGCGTTGGGAAGGCGGAGACCCAGGTGTGTCCAATCAGAAGACTCCCACCACAATCCTGCTTACCCCAGATAGAAAGTTCCACAGTTTTGGCTACGCAGCACGTGACTTTTATCATGACCTTGACCCCAGTGAGTCCAAACACTGGCTTTACCTGGAGAAATTTAAAATGAAACTCCACACCACTGCGGTAAGTGAGCACACATACACAGACTTGACACTGCAGCCTTTTTAAAATTTGATTTAGTTTCAGACACAATCTGTTAAAAACATTTCTTTTTGTCATCATGTCCATGTGATATGTGTCTCAAGTTCTACTGTGTAGGTTCTTCTTATGTGACCACTCTCAGTTAAAAAATGGTAAAAGACCATTTTGATTACAGTACAAAGTCAGAGCAAAATGGATTTACTGAATGACTTTGTTAATGAATTTATGTTGAAGACAAAGACTTATTCCTCTTTATATTGAGAAACCAGCAAGTAAGTAAGCGCCATGCTGGTCAGCCAATATTTCCTCAATGTGGGAGGTATATGTAGTCAGTGCAAGCCTGTCAATATACAGCACGCAGATATTGTGGATGACTAATGTTTCTCAAATCCAACACAGAGATACAAGGCTGGATGAGCACTCACCAGAGCCGCTGGTTACATTTGTATGTTGGTTTTTTCTCCTCCACAATCAGAATCTTTCCATCGATACTGACCTCCAGGCGGCCAATGGGAAGCGAGTGAAAGCTCTGGACATTTTTGCATATGCGCTGGCCTTCTTTAAGGAACAGGCACTGAAGGTAACATCCTTTCATGTTTTTTTTTTTGTTTCATCAAGTGTTTGTTTTTTGTGTTTTTTGTTTTTTTTTACATAATGTGGTTCTGCAGAATGTTTGTGCATGTCCGCATGAACCTTGGACCTAATATCCTACTTAATCACGGTTCTAATGATTATTTTTATATATTATAAGAAATGTTCTGGTATGATTAGATACATGACCCTGGCTTTTTTTTTCTAGAAACTTAACAACAATATTTTGTAACAGTGTTACATTTTGGATAGTGAGATACCTGCCTCCTCCTGCAGGAACTGAGTGATCAAACAGGTGGTGAGTTTGACAACAATAACGTGAGATGGGTCATCACTGTTCCTGCCATCTGGAAAATGCCAGCAAAACAGTTCATGAGGGAAGCAGCCTACAAGGTGAAAGCTACTGTGGTTCCACTTGTGTCTTATTATATTCTGTTTTGAATTGCATGAACTAGCCACTGATTTTGTCAAGTTTGTTCAGGACAACAGCATCTATTTTGAATATGTTGAAAACAGATATGCCTTTTCCTTCAATAACGCTTCTGATAAGGAACTGTTTTAGGTAAGGGATTGTAGATGTGGATGAAACAGATCACATACCCAACTTAGAGATGAGCCAGAATCAGAAAGGTACAGGTATTATACAGTGTTTGCCCTTCTTCGGAAAATTTTCAAGCAAGTTTCCTCCTTTGTCCCACCTTGGCCAGATTCTATCATTGGAACTTTATATTAGTCTAATCTCCACACTTTTCATACATTTTAAAATAATCTTCAAAAACAGTTGTTTTCATTTGATGTGTTAAAAAAACTCAGTTGAATGCAATTCATCAAGTAGTACAGTGGGCTGTACCAAAGTACTCTGCAGTAAAAGCCGTGAGTAAACTATACATCTACACAAAGTTTGTGATTGCAGATTGTGCTGCGTTCACACTTCAGAATCGGCATGACAGACAGTATCATGGTGGAGCTCAAGGTTGTTAAAGCACAGAACATGTCCTACTTGTCCTCCTGCTCCTCTATCGTTGCTGCCGCCAGTCAGTACACTTCTGGTACGAAAGGAGAACAGCTGCAGCGGTGGTGGAGAGCAAATACAAATCACTATGTTTCATTCTGCACTTATCGCAGGCTTCACTGTGCACCAGCCTCCTCCCCCTCTACAAATGTGGATAGCATGGGCAGGGACATCTGCCCTGATGTTAATGTACAATGCAGATAGGAAGATCAGATGTGGGGCGGTAGTGCAAACGGAGCGAAATAATCTTCTTTAGAGACAAGGACCAGAAGTTAATGGAATGACAACCACCATCTCTATCCATGTTAGGGTGACTCAGGGTGAAATTTTACAAATACAGAGTGATACCCAATTCATTCATTACACATACAACGAAACTGGGTAAGAGTGGATGTTTCAATTAGGGGTGTCCTGATCCGATATTGATATAGGATATCGGTCCGATATCAGTGGAAAAAACAAGTATCGGATTATATCGGCCTGCATCTATAATCTCCGATATAAGCACTCCGATACAAGCAGTCCATTCCAGACCCCGCTCCAGCACTTATATGTAGATTATGCTTGTGTTTAAGTTAAACTAGTGGTTATTTTGCACTTTAGAATTTTTTGAGGGTCTTCTAATGTATTTTGAATTTATTTTATTCAGTTGTAGAATATTCTTCTGTTTAAGGTTAAAATGTATGTAATGGGTCAGTTTTTCTCACAGCTGACTATTGTTCTCTGTTTGAGTAATATCACTTGATCAAGCCTTTTCTAGCATTCCATACTACAAAATAAGTCATAAAAGTAGGTATGGTTCCCGCTGATATCAAATCTGATCGATATCGGTACCGGCCAATACTCAATGCTGCAATATCAGTATTGTAACGGAAGTCAAAAAGTTGTATCGGGACACCCCTAGTTTTAATATTTACAAAACTGTCAAACCTCAGTTTAATTGGAAATATAATAAAAAAACATTTCAAATGTTGAAACATGGAGAAGACTGAGCTGGCAATTAGTGAAACAATGGGTTCTATTTTTGTAGACCAGGCACAAGCAAGGCAAAGCTGTGCGCCGGCGCACCCACATTGGCACATCAAGGTCTACCAAATTTGCAAACACAGGTAGCGTGCCTTGAGCTGGCACGAAAAATTAGTATGTGCTGGCATTTGCGCCTTAGTTGTGCCGAACTACGTAAATAGAGCCCAATATATGAATGAGGAAAAAAATGGTCATGGCCTTCACATTCAGTCATTGAAGGAGTGTCTTGCGTCACTTGATTCGGCATTAGAATGGGCCTTGTTGGCTGTTTTGTACCCAAATTACCACCATGTAGAGGCCCACTACAAAACTCCAAATGCATCATTTATGATCTTCACAACTATATCAGAGACTGTGCAGAAAATTATACTACAAAATAAATGTTATAATTCAAAGTGTCCTATCTGTATTCTGCTCTTGTGTAGTCTGGACTTGTGTCCCATGAAAACCCAGAGCAGCTGATCATTGCCTTAGAGCCTGAGGCAGCATCAATCTACTGCCGCAAGCTCCGCCTCCACCAGATGGTGGACCTGGACAGCCAGTCTACCCAGAATGGCTTCAACCCCATGGAAAATGTAGGGAATGGAATGAACCAAGGTACGTCCAGTGGAATGCGTGGAATATTCCATATGAAATGGGCTTTCCTTGTACAGCCTTTTGGTACCTGAATGGCACAAGTACTTTACGTAGCATATCCCATCATTCATACATTCACACTCACATTAATGGGATACTCCACTTGTTGGAATGGGTTTGTGTGTGGTCCTTATGCTAGCAGTAGTGTTGTCGTGAATTCTTTATTTAGCATGTTGTTAAACAGATGGATTACTTTGAGATGAGACCAATTTTAAGCTGCAGAAATGTGCTTTTTACCACAATGTGGTGCCTACATCTCTGTTCTCAATGTCTAGCACAGGGCTACCTACTGCAGATATTATACTAAGGGGTATAAGGACCTCATACATCCCCACTTCACAAAAATTGGACTCTCCCTTCAACATAATGTGTAGCAAGGGGCCACCCTGCTCCCTAGGAGCAGTTAGAAGGTTCAGTGTCTTTCTCAAGACAATGACTTCTCCAGGCCAGGGAATTGAACTGGTAAGCCTCTGATTCAGAAGCAGGCCACTCTACCTACTGAGCCATTCCTTCCAGTTGTTCTCTAGATAGATTGATTACAAACAGCCTTGGCATAGGCGATGAAAAAGGAAAAGAAAAATCCAACACCAAGCAAAACACTATAGCAGAATGAAATAACCTTACATCACCTCTTACAACAGAGTCCTGACAAGGTTATGACTTGGCTATGTCATTCACATCTCCAGCAATTTATTTTTAGATGATAATTTAATCTAGTATATTATGCAACATAAATTCCACTGACTGCAAGCATTCTTTGTTGAGAAGTCTTGTTGGCCATTGTAGCATGGCGTTGCATGGTCTGTTTTAACAATGCTGATGAGGTGAGAATTTAGTCACATTTATGTTTAAGATGTTCAAAGTGAATTTTTCCTTGACTTTCAATATCCAATTTGAATGTTTTTGGCACTATGTTTATGGTAAGAGGATGAGATCACTTCAGCAATCACAGTTTAGATATAATTGACCGATATGTGGTTGATTGGGAGACCATAATGTTTGTAGGTGCGGTTAAATACAGTGTGGGACAAGTGTAATACGTTGTATGTGCTATATACATACATAAACAATTTTGTGGTTTGGATGATTACAAGAGTACTTGGCTACTTAGTATGTGATGATGGCACATGTATATCAGATGTGTCTCTGTCTTGGGATATTAGTATACCCAAATTGTTTCTACTTGAAGTAGTTGGTTGTGGGTGTGGCGAAGGTCATTGTGAATCTTCCTGTGGAGCTCTTTCGCCCGTGTTTCTCCTCCACCCTTCTTGCAGCAGTGGTTGATGTCAGTCATCCGTCCTAGAACTCCTGGTCTTGTTTCAGTGGTTGGGGACTTTCCAAGCTGTGCACCTGACTCACAAGACTCCCTCCTGCTTCCTTTTATAGCTTTTCTCCTCTCTATTCTCTATCACTCTCTGCCTCTCTCAATCACTCATTTGTCTCCCTCTCTGTTCCTCTCACTCTCTTTGTCTCTAAACCCAACCAGTCGAGGAAGACCGCCACCTACCCTCAGCTGTGGTTCTTCTGTGGTCTTCTAGGATCCGTAGACAGTGGGCAGGCGATTTTCCAAGATGTTTGATTGCTCAGTTTGTCATCTCCTTATACTTCCTGAGCTCTTTTCCAGGCAGATAGGTGATGAGGCAAAAGTGGAAGATCCTATGGAACTGGAATATAGGATGTAGGTGTGTGCACATATTTTTGAGCACATGAAAAAGGCAGATGTGTCAGAAAAATATTCATCTTCTCTGAGATAAGCAGGTCCTTCAACACATGTCAATTAAAAGAAATTGCATACATCTCTCACTGTCACCACATAATCATCCTCAAATTGTATTCTTTCACTCCTCATTCACTAATTTTAGCATCCTGCTCAAATAATCATATTCACGTGCTCCATGATTAATAATAGCAAGTTAATAATTACTAATTGTTATTAATTTAGATTGTTTGAATATTTAATATTTCAAAATTAAATTTAGTATTTAGTAGCATGAAGTGATAATACTAATTTCATCACTGCAGAAATCACATCAACTCCATACACTTAGCCTACTCAAGGAACAATGGGCTGATCTGTTGAACATTCAGAGACGCAGGCAGCAAACAATCTATGTTATACTAAGTTTATATGTCTGTTTATGTAGTTGTTGTTTTTTTTAATTCTTTTTATTTTCCTTTTCTGTCATCTTACATCGATCGGGGCATACTAACTCGCTGATATAATGATGTAAGGGTCTCAGTGATGGGTGGGATGGGTGTTGGGTTACACAAAAAATGAAAATATGACTCTTTCTGTTGTATTGTTTACTGCAACTGAATCAAAAATATACAAATCAGGAATGAAGAAAAGTGATGAATAGAATGAAAATAATAAACTATTTGTATTATATATTATATATATGTATATTATTGTTATAAAACCCTATTTATTCACTTCCTTTGCAAAGATGACTTAAGGTTTTCAGTTCTGTGAACGTCATGTAACTCAAACATGAAGAATGAAAATGTAAAAATGGTGGGCATCATAAGCAGAAGCTTTAGCCTACCCCTTTTCAATTAGCTTCATGCACTTTTTATTATGTTTCTGGTTGAGGTGATTCTTTTATGCGTGTCGTTGAGGGTGGATTCTGGATGGTAATTGAGACCTAATTCAGTGTGATGTTCATGTGGTGCCACCGTTACATTTTTGACAGGAGGACTTTATCACGAATGCAGACATGCAGGAGAGCAATTTAACCAAATCTACCCCTGATTTACATAAAATATCAAAGATCATTTTAACAATGGAATGTAATTTTTAATGTCATTGCATATAAATTGATACACTGAAACTTTGTCTAGCTGCCTTCATCAAGCCCTTTTAGCACATTAGAGTGTAAAATAATTGATGATGAAAAAGCAGCAACCAAGGACTCGGTGGAGATGGCCGTCATTCAGATGATCACCAGACAAAACAAATCTATCAATTTCCTTATATACTTTAATATTTCCTTACATATCGTTCTATGTACTTGGCATGTTATTTTGGATATCAGTTAACAATGTTTGTTAATATGTTTACAGCAACAGTTTTGACAGTAAAACGGGTATATATTCTATTTATCACTAATTCAAACTCGTCTTTTGAATTACGCTTGCTTACAGAGTGGATACATGTGCAACCTGCTGCTTTTCTCACACACAATATAAGCCTTACAGCATGAAAGATCATTAATTTGTGCTTTTAATCTCACTCATCAGAACATTCTCTCTCTGTTAACGACTAGCTAAGGAGCATGTTCGGCGCAATCGTCAGAGTCGCACCTTTTTGGTGGAAAATGTCATAGGAGAACTTTGGTCGGAGCTTGAAGAAGGTATAGTTGCTTGTTTCTCTACCTGCTTTCCCTTTATTCTAACTGCTCTTTCTATGTCGGTTGTTGCCACACTGTCATATTAGATGTTGAATACTACTACATATGGGCAGGATTTGATGGATCACCACATATTTTTTGTTCAATGTTTTCGTATTTTTATGCAAAACAAAATGTTTTCCCACATCATATCTCCTGTTACGTATATAATATACAACTCCATTTCCACAAACTTTGAAATACAATCTAAAATGTTCATACAAACACAAGGTATGATTTTAAAAGCATTGAAACCCCATACAAATTTTAAATGGCAATGCAAATGCATTTCAAATGTAAAAACGAAACATTTTATTGTTCCTGGAAATTGTGTAGTGTCTCTCATGCATCACCTCCTGGTCTCTTCATTCTGTTTTATGTTTAATAAAGCACCAAATACATTCAATGTGTGACACGTCAAGAACGGATGCTGGCCCATTTAACCAGGGATTTAGGCTGTTCAGATATTAACAGAGCTTGCTTTGGTATTGAATTGTTGCAATAACCTCTGCACTTCCCAAAAAAAATCTTTGACTTAATGATACTGTGCTTTTGATTTTTTGAAGGACGTAAAGTTGCTGTAGATGGCTCTCTGCAGTCCTCCAGTTTGCTATACCAGTGCATTATTGTGGACAAATATACAGACAATAGATTGTGGTGAACAGAACCTCAAAGTAATACATCGCTTTGGATGCACAATATATAGAGAAAAAAGTCGGCACATCATGTGTTTTGAAACAGTTTTATTTTTTAGGCTCTAAGTAGAGAACCTCTGTATTCCTCTGCGTATGTGCTGTAGCATTTGCTGAGCAGGAGTTTGGGAACTTGGGTAACAAGAGGGTTTCTTTGTGAAGTTATTATTAGTTTTTATGAATTTAGTGCACACATGAAAAGATCAATGAAATTACAAATATGAAAAAAAATCACAACTGCAACAATTAACACGATACCTGTGCATGGGAAGTGTGTGATTGAGTGGATGAAAGAATAACCTGACAGCATCCCTCTGCCGCAACTTTTCCCACATAGTCCAGAGGAAAGACCAGGACAGAGGTGGACGTCTTGATGGCTTTGTCCATCTTCCTCCTCTCCCCCGCTGCGATGCTACTGCTACAGTAGACCACATGTTAGAGGGTTGCATAGAGGGTCTCCCCTTCACTCAAAAAGACTGAAACCTCTTCAGGAGGTCGAGCCTGCTCTGGCTGCTCCTTTCTGTGTCTGTGTTCCAAAGCACCAGAGCAAACCACCATCTCCTCCTTCTCCCTTGTGGTTCTGTCAGAGGTCCTGTCCATGTATCTGCCTTTGAATATATTTTAACCAACTTGCAGCGTCTTGCTTGG
>CAESWR010000114.1:256939-282163 GCA_903171835.1 Mullus surmuletus | reverse complement strand
CTCTGTGCAGCGGCCCTGGGCGACCCCCCCCCCTTCGGCATGTCGTTCCCCTCCCTTTACCCCCTTTCCTGATTCTCTCTAGCTATCCTGTCAAATGAAAAATGCAAAAATGCCTGAAAAATAAGAACCTAATAGACCCCCTCATTTCTTTTCATATTTGTTCCTCATTTCCTTCTGTAACACTTTAATTCCTGTGTTCTGGTGACTGATAGGGCAGTGAGCGCACTGATATTGCCTGTGATGGTCTCTTTAAAGTCTGTGCAACCTGGAAAGTGGGAGAGCACACAAAGAAATCTGGCCGAACCTCATCGTGTCTGCTCTCTGGATAGTTGTTACTCTCGCTGCAAAGGATTCTGCATCTCTGTCTCCAACGTGTCTCTCTCCTCAAAAGTAGTCACCAGAGACACAAGCTTCACCTCTCTTCATGGTTTTAGGATCGAAAAAGGGGTGTCAACCCACTTGTATCAGACTGCATCACCTGTAGTTCACGTGATCGAGCTGGAAGAATAGAGCACTTTGTCTCCCAGTGAAAACTAGTTGGACGCTGTGTGGAGTTTTGCTCTTTTGTCCAGGATGTATGGAATCTCATTTATCATTGGGCTTTGACCATTCTATTTTTAGTAGATCCAACACCTTTTGTGGTTCTCTGCCAAAAAGGAAAATCATTTCTAAGTCCCTGTCAGTAGAACATTTTTTCACCATCTTTATTAATTGCCATTAGGAGTCTCACGGGCCAAGTAATTCATTAGCTTTGTCCTGCTCCAAATCTGCCTGGTATTAAGTGTCAGAAACATAGAGTGCTTCCTGTAAGACGGTGGGAGAAATATGCAGGAATGCAGATATTTTGGGTGTTTGAAGTGTATCTGTATTGTAAACTTGTGCAGAGATAGAAAAGAAAGACAAACACATGCGCACACACAAAAATCAGGTTGAGGGAGAGAGTGAGGATACAGAACATATGAGTTCCTAGTGGACATTGAAAACACAAACTAAATTCCACAGAATGGTTAGATCAAACATGGGGTTTCAGTGTTTTGCAGGTCATTGCAGTTTGTTTCTACTTGCATATTTGGTTCTCTAATGTTAATGTCTTAATTCAGCCACACTGGAAAATCCATACCTCCTACTCTAAACACTTCAATTAACAAAGGTCATCAGGTGTTTTCTCTTTTACATAGAGTAGAACTACACCATGCACCCTACATTTATAAACGGCAACCCTATAAATCGAAAACGAGTGAATTCATTCTAGTTAAAAATCCAAAATGAACTGATATTTGTTCACTACCATTACTTCTACAGTGAAATGGTAAAATTAAAGCTGTGACTAATGCACACTATGCACTGGGTTCTTTTTTGATGTCATCTATGTGCAGGTGACCGTTACGTGGTTGTAGACTGTGGTGGAGGAACAGTGGACTTGACTGTCCATCAGATCCGTCTCCCTGAGGGACATCTTAAGGAGCTGTACAAAGCTTCGGGTAGTGTGGCAGTTTTAATCTCTGCTTCATTAAGTATCAGACCTTGTATTATTTGTATTAACAGTTGACTCTCCTCACAGGTGGTCCCTACGGATCTCTCGGAATTGATTACGAATTTGAGAAACTGCTGTGCAAGATCTTTGGTCAGGATTTTATTGACCAGTTCAAGATCAAGAGGCCAGCCGCTTGGGTGGACCTGATGATTGCTTTTGAGTCACGAAAGAGAGCGGCAGCCCCTGACAGGACCAACCCCCTTAATATTAACCTGCCTTTTTCTTTCATCGACTACTACAAGAAGTTCAGAGGCCACAGTGTTGAACATGCACTGCGCAAAAGCAAGTGAGTAATTCAGAAACTATTGTTGTTAAAAGTTACTTATGTACCAAAGCTATTTTTTGTTTTTTGGTGACAGCAGCATATACATTCATCATGTCCTTCTAATCGTATCCCCGAGAAGAAAACAAACAAAAGTCTGCCACTCTTAAATTGTTTTGTTTTTTTGTTTGTTTGCTTTTTAAGGTCGAGTATTGTGAGATGCATTATTGAAACTCCTTTCTTCAGACTGTGCCACTCAGACATGGTGGTTACAGAGGTTAACCTCTGATTAACATTGTCATAATAATCCATGATGAGGCCCTTTATATTGGTCTGGAAATGGAACCAATTAAGTTTTGGATCCATCAGTGGGTGAGGTTGGCTGTTCTCCTTTGTCTTAGCAAGCATCTCTGATCAGCTGTGTTACCATTCCATTGTGCTCCAGGAATCCTGGTATGCTACCTTTTTGTGCTGAGGAGTAAATGTACTGATTCTTCGAGAGGTATTGTCAGATTACCCAATGGTGTTTGACTTCTCCTCCTTTGGGACCGTTACATCTTCTGCAGAGCTCTGTTGGGTTAACCATGAGCTTGGCACTCCATTGGTTGCCAGTGATGAGAGGATATGGTGGTCTTTTTGGTGATTTTATTTTATTCTGTGATCCTATGGAGTGGATTGATAGCTCTATACTGATAATTACATTCATTACATTACATTCAACTGTAAATTCTTTCATATTACATTATTGCTGAAATAGCAACCTGTAAAACACACTCTGCGAATGTGTAAATACAAATAGAAAAAGAAATTGATCACAAAAAATAGCCATTATTTATTTCTATCTTACTGTTTTTTAAAGCTACGCGAGCCACTGCAGAGGGGCTGAAGAGCTGCAGGAGGCTTTAGAGGCGAGTGTTACAGACTACCAATTTAAATAATCTTTGAAGTCAGTGTTGTCACCAGGGTTAAGTAACGGTCATTAGTTAACTGAGGTAGGTGAGAGTCACCATTGTTCTTGGTTTCACGAGGGATTTCTATTTCCTGGGTATTGTAGAAAGGATGTTGTTGTCATTGGGGGAGAGGTGGTTCTCTTCTTTGATGTGGGTGGCTTCCATCCCTCTCTCAAATCGCCAATCTTCTCTCGCAAAATTTTGAGCATTGAGGTTTTCATATGTGTGTCCCATTTCCTTCAGGTGATGGAGAACTGCAAAGTCCTGTCCTGCTCTTTGTTGAGCTTCTAATATACAGTCTATGTTTGTATTCATCACTATACCTCACCGTATGTGGTCTTTTGGGTGAATCAGTTTCTGTCTGATGGTTTTGCTGGGTTTATTTTTCTGCTACTTTATTTTTCCTGCTACATATGGGATAACAATGCTGTTCTTTCTCATTTCCATCTCTATATCATTCACTGTGTTTTTGTTCCTCATTGATCTTGTAGCCGTTTCCATCAGTGTCCATTTGAGGTATTGCTGAACTGTTTTTCATTCTCTTGGAGCTGGGTGCTGGTAGGGGTGTTTAAACATAGATATTGGTTATTTTAATCCAATATTTCCTCTGTAAATCGGGATGGAAACATTCATACCAGCACACTCCTTCCTGTTGGCTATGAAATATTAGGTTTTCAGATTTTGAGCTTTACTGGTATCACCAGTGTAAAAAAAGTTAATGTGAATAATAATGATAATAATAATAATGTAAATATGTTATTGCAAAATGGTCAGTTCCTCTTTAGAATGTCCTGACAAACTCTATTTCAGATAGATGTGAAAGAATGGACCCTATTTATGATCACATCACATCAGTGTGATTTAATGAGCAATCCATATGCTTCTTATTGTAACATGCAATGCACCGACATTAAACAGTGGAAACAATGAATGAAATCACATGTGTACTATTACTGCAAATAGATATTGTTCCATGTAATTGAAACAATGCATCTAACTTTTCTCATCGTCTTTCTCCTATCCAGTGTGGATTTTGTTAAATGGTCATCTCAGGGGATGCTGAGGATGAGCCCAGATGCTATGAACTCTCTCTTCAAGCCCACCATAGACCACATCATACAGCACCTGAGTAAGCACTATTTTTACTAACTATTTTTCAAAATCCTATCACAAAGATCTCAACATTAGATAACATCAGGAAATGAAGGGAAGGCCTTCATTTCCTTGAATGAGGGACTAAATGTTCCATGAAATTCATCTTCTCATAGAACATCAATCCTTTTGCCCATTTAGCTTAATTATTTTTGGAAATAATTAATAAGTAAATATTAGTGCTAAAAAATATTATTAATGTAAATATTAATCAGAATTGAGTTTCAACAGAAAAAGTATTGATACGTTTATTACTACTGCTTCAGAGCAGTGGCTGCTTACCATGAGACAGTTTGTGCACCAGCAACTGAATGCAGATGATGCAGACGCCGCCACCTCATGTTTTCCACAACAGATAGTTGCGGTCAGCTCGGAATAAGAGCAGCCCCTCGAGCTGGTACACAGAGTCCAGCAAGTTGTCATGCAACCACGTCTCCATCAGAATATGCACACAGCAGTTCCTCACGTCCGTGTAGGTGTTCATAGAGAGTTGCAACAAATCCATCTTATCGTCCAGCGAGTGTACATAAGCTAAGAAGAGTCCGGGGAATGCGAGTCTGTTGTTAGCCCTTAGCCTAGCCGGTAAGCCAGCTCGCTTACCCCTCTTCTGCCTCCAAGCGCGCAGCTTCCTGCTTCCCCTCAGTCAGTATAATTTTCCATCCCGATTGGTTGTCTCAGAAGCCCCAATCTGCCCAATGCAGTTTACAACATCATACAAATAATTGATTTATAAAAAAAATTAAATGTATTAAAAATGTATTAAAAAAATGCTAGTTTATGCTGAAATCAAGTGTTACCAGTTTTTAACCTAAGACCGTCTGTAGAATATGTATTATTGTATATTATTTTTGTGTTTTCATTGAGAGAAGATAGTTTGTCACATTACTTTTGTCAGAATGGTCTCCTGACACCGTTTGCTCAGCTATTTGTAACCTTCTATCCAGCAGTAGTTTTGAGGCTGGCAAATGCAAACAAATGACAGTTTGACAAGTCAGTTTGTTTGAAGCACGGGGTTAGTCCATAGTCAGTGAAATCCAGAGTGCAAAAAGAAACAGTCAGGCAGGCAAAAACAAGAAAACTGACTACTACACATGCGAGGTTAGGCACAGAAGCAGATAAATCTAACAGGGCGAGGTACACCCTAGATTAAAGTCAAGACAGACGGTCACCAAACCAGAGGGTCTACAACACATCAACTTCGATCTTGCAAACTAAACAGGGAAATACTGATGACTACCACCACAGGACATCAACACACTAAACGCTATGACCTTTAACTGGGCATGACACCTTCATAGAAACTGAAAAAATATCCTCCGCTCACAGATCATAAAATAAAGTTCAAAAAGCTTATTCTTATTTAATCCAATTTTATTGTGCTTTATATTGCTTATTTAGGTCTTATTAGATCAGACCTCAGGACCCGTATGGCCTGATCGCGCAGATCGGTAGGACAGCAGTAATTATGAAAGTCAAATCTTCAGTTGTTGGTCCTACATATCTCTTAATTCGCTGTAGATAACAAGAAAAACACTTTTGGGAAAAAAAAAGCCACAGAGAGGGAGATGTAAGGCTTTTATTTGATAGTCATGTTAACATGAAAATGCCATGAGGGTAAAAATTAGATGGAACCCTCCAGTATTGAGGGCGCTGCTCAGCATCTCTTCTTGATGGGGATGTTTGTGTGTGGGGTAGATCTGTGGAGCTTGTTGGCAAATTAGCTCTAAGAAATTACAAATATATGGGAAAAATTCTGTATTCGGTTCCTAACTCTGTCACATATTTACACAAGATTTAATTCTACCTACTCTTTTCCTTTCGCTTTTGTTTGTGCTGTTCTTTATATGAAACTTTATTTTTTTAAATTACTTTACTGACCGAAATGAAATCACTCATTCATTCATTCATTTACTATAAAGTGATTCCATAAACTCTTGTAGAAGGATAGGGCTTGAAGTGAAGGGAAATGTAGAAACACAAGACCTGACGTGAGACCCCCCCCACTTAGATCAAATCAAACATAGAAGTACATTCTAATTACATTATAGTGTACATAGCTTTTAGTATTACTCATTGATATTTTGTTTTTTCTTTCAGCTGAGCTCTTTGAGAAACCAGCGGTGAGCGATATTAAGTTCCTCTTCTTAGTGGGAGGCTTTGCTGAGTCACCTCTGCTGCAACAAGCCGTCCAGACGATGCTCCAGGGTCGCAGCCGTATCATCATCCCTCATGATGTAGGCCTCACTATTCTGAAAGGTGCAGTCTTATTCGGGTTGGATCCAAGTATCATTAAAATCCGCCGCTCTCCTCTTACATACGGCGTTGGGGTCCTCAATCGCTTTGTGGAGGGAAAGCACCCACCTGAGAAACTGTTGGTGAAGGATGGAACCCGCTGGTGCACTGATGTGTTTGATACCTTTATTGCTGCCGACCAATCTGTAGCTCTGGGTGAGATGGTGAAGCGTAGCTACACGCCTGCTAAGCCCTCCCAGGAAGTTATTGTTATCCACATCTACTGCTCAGAGAAGGAGAATGTGGGATACATCAGCGAGGCTGGCATCAGGAAGTGTGGGACACTTCGCTTGGATGTTAGCGGAACGGAAAGCACAGCGTTACGCCGTGAGATTCAGACACTAATGCAGTTTGGTGACACCGAAATTCGTGCCATGGCAGTGGATGTGTCTACTGGACGCACCGTCAAATCTAACATTGACTTCCTGAGTCATTAAGTAGGAAACCACAAAGCTTCACAGCTCACACACACTCACACAAAAACACACATACACACACACAGGAATGCAGAAACAAAGCAGTCTATAGATACACTGTGTTTGAGGTCCTATACCTCATCTGCCCCCATCGGTCATTTCTGTTGGAGCTCCATACACTCATGCCATGCTGGTGGATGGTAAGATCTAATGTAGCGAAGGATGATCGAGTTGACATGAAACCATTTCCCAGCCATTTAAAGCAGCGGCAAAGCTTAAAAATCATAGGCGTTTGTATCAAAATGAGAAGCCCGTTAGACAGTAAGATTGTTTCTATTTAGATGACCATCATTAAGGATGCTGATCAGTGTGTAATGTATGTAATAAAAAAAACATAAAAATTGCAATCTCAACCTAACTTTGAAGATGGGCTGAAAAATCCTTGCAAAATATTTGGGCTCTCTCCTACTGTCATACCATGCACCCAGTCAGCAACATATGCCAAAGAATATACGAAGAAATCATCAGCAATATAATGGAAACGTAAGAGCATTATCATCAACCAATTACATTATGGCATTTTAAATGCAGGCGCAGTTTTCTTACTGAGATTTGGTGTACAATCAAAATTGGAAAAATATGTATGCACAGAAATAATCTAACGCCAGGTCCTGTGCACCCTTCTCTTTTATATCCCAAATACACTGTACCAAGCAGGGGTTGCGTTAACCGAATATTTTCCGTCATTGACCGTTTTTTCAAAACGGTGACGGAAAAATCTGAAGGCCACCTGTTATTTTGACATGTTGCAATTCACACCTCAAACCATGTAGTTACTTGGGCCACAGTCAGTGTTTTTTTGTCACTGTCCAGCTTGTTCGGACTAAATGTTAATTAAAAATTAATGAAAATTAAATGCTATTGAATATGTCATTATTGACAATTTTTAAAACAAAGTGACGGGTGAAAATAGATTATGACGGGTTTTTATGACCTTGTCAGTCAAAATTTCAGACAACGCAAAAGTCTAACGCAACTTCTGCCTCCAAGTCACATCAGAAGACAAAATGCCATTGTGTTTGTAGCAATCTTTGGCACGAAGTGAGCCATTACATCCAACGTTTTGGTTAATCAGCAAGAAGTTTGCACAGTCAGAAAAAAAAAAGGGAATGTGCTGGCATTATTATTCATTTGATTTGTTATGAGGGGAAGAACAAGTTGCATTGTCAAGTTTGGATTTTGGCATTTCTGTTTGTAAAGATTTGCGTGAATGATCATTATGCTGTATCAGCAAATGTAATTGTTTTATAATTTTTTGGGATAGATATTGAAGTTACACATTGACATCAGGCTCATTTTCGACTTCGCTATTTGTAATTGCAACATAGCCAGACAAGACTTCGCTTGACATCCTACACATTTTCATTCTAAGGCTAAGTTTGTTTTGATAAATCTCATCTATGTGCATGAAAACTAGTCATTTATTCCTGGAGTCTCAGGTCTCTCTCATTTTCAATAATCAAATAGTATTCCTCCCAAAATTAAGTCACATGTACTGCTAGTGTATTTTAGTTTATTTACACATAAATACATCATCGCATGATATCCAGCATTATATACATTTTAACAATTCCTGGATATGTGAGAGCGCTACCTCTAGAAAGCTATTAAGAGCTTTAGGCAAGGGGTCCAGTTTCTCCACGTTTACAGTGGTAACAGACATGGACATTGGCCAGATATTCTTTATATACAGTGAAAAACAGACAGACAATCTCAGCATTCTGATGAGATTTGACTGGTTGCTACAATCAAGACATAACAGCAAGTCTAAAAATAGAATTGGAGCACCTATCAACTCAATCATGAGCACTATTCTTAATATAATCGGTAAATTAATCTTGTATAATAGGAGTTTTATTTTTAGTTAAGTTCTAGCGGTATGAGATGTAATGTGACATTAACTTTTCATGGAGCTCATTCCAAATGTGAGCCCTCTCCACACAAAATGAAAGCCAGTACGTTTTAGCCTTAGTTTATGTGGCTTATTGCTGCTCATATTGATATGCATAGGAAGGAAGATTGGGATGACGTTACACCGTTTATCATTAAGTTTGTGCACAATCCTTATGTTATATGGACATTCTGCAGAAAAGTGTGTCCTGTAAGCCTCAAGAGTGAGAAGTGCAGAATGAGACTAAATGTCTCAGCTTGAAAAAACAGCATTATATTAACAGCAATTTTTATAGGTTCATTGACAAGACATCTGTAATCAAGACATTCATCAATCATGATCACATGGAATGTTGTGAAATGTGAGCTGACTTTTGCAATATTTTGTCTGTTTATTTGAGGACATGCAGTATTTGCATAATGACATTTTTTGTATTGGAACAGAAACAATGCAGTTTGTTTTTTCCTTGACACTGACGGAAAGTTTATTACATCCAAATCAAGTGACTTTTTAGGAACCCAAGATCATTTTGGTTTTGGGGACAAAAAACAGGCTTGTTTGAGAAGTGTTCCTAAGATGGAACCGACGAGGACCCCCTGATGACTTGATGATGATGATGTGATTTGTGGTAATGTACACAAAAATATTGGTGTTACCAACTAAATAACTTCTAAACCACTCTCATGCTAGGCCGCTGAAACCACAGTGTTGCAATTAATTTATAGGGATATCAAGCTTATTGGTCAAATGCTTTGGATAAGTCCAAAAAATGCCAGTATCATAGTCACCTTTTTCACCTGTACCAGATCAAGTACTGCCATATGTGTAGTGCTGTTCTTCACAAAGCCATATTGGAATGGGACTGACGTTTAGCTTGGAAACAGTAGGCGAGATCAAAATTGGGCAATAACTGGACAATGCTCCAATGGAGAGGAAACATTAAATGAATTTGTAGGCATTATTAGCGTTGCTGGTGAGTGTTGGCTTGGTCATCTCGATCACATTCCATTCCAGTTCACTGCAGGTATAAGGAATTTGCAGGTGGATTTACACCATACTGCAGCAACTTACCAAAGCACCAAATGGTGTAAATTTAGGTTTTTCCTTTCTGGATTTAGATGCCGTTACAGGGATGGAAAAATTGACACTGTTGCTCTCAGAGTAGGCAGACCTTTGCCAAAGCCAACAGCCTGCATCTTAAAAATCAAAATGAACAACATCCTGGTCCACACTAGACACCACATTAAAATAATTGGCATATTCAATTATTAACATGTCTAAGTCGTAGTAGGAGTCTGAAAAAGAAACATAGATCTAGACCTAGATGTGAATCAACTCCAATCTCCTACCATATGCACATCGCAATACCAATATTCTCGGTGTTGGATCACAAAATACTAAATATCTTGACAAAACATGAATTAGATGATCCATTCAGCAGATAGAGTTCCCACTAAATCATGAATTTAAGTTGTCGGAACATTTCAAGCCCTGCAGCTCTTCATCAGAATGATGACCTTTGTTCCTCTTACCAGCCAAAGCATTTGAGGTTCACTCAGTTCAATAGCTGTTTTCATTCAAACTGCTTGTGTGTGATCTGCCTGTTTATGTGTTTTCCAATCACAAAGGAAACTTGAATGCCTCCGTCCTTAACAGCATTTTCACGTCATGTATTCAGTTAAATAGTGATAATGCAATGGAGTTGAAATACCAGGTAAAGTTCTTGTAGTCAGCAATTCTCCTTTATTATGGACAGTGATTTTCAGAAAATTCAATGAAGTATAAAGTCTGAATTGCGAGTGCCTAAAATATGTTTAGTGTGATGTCAAGATTCACATCCTGCCATATAGATCAATGTGTCTTCATACCTAATCATTTGAGTGTCTTGCAGGTGTTGCTTTAGCATTTGAAGTTGCACCTCAAGTTGCATTTAGTTTGGAAAGGATGCAGCACTACCTGTGAAGTAACTGCTCCCCTCAAGATGTTTGGTTCAACAAAAATGCTATTCTGGCCAACAACTACTGTAAACGTATTTGTCATTTTTGCTCACGTCGTCCCACGATCATTAAACTACAGCTTGTAGTAGTCTTTTGTATGCTTGCACTGTGAATCCAAGCTCGTCTGGCTTTTTAGCATTAATGTACATAGCTGCAGAGTCCTGTTGACTGACCTTGGCAGTCTTTTCTACAATGCACGGTTTGCATGTCACAGCAGGAATGATAAACAAGTTGATTGTTATCGCCTTTACAGAAAGGTTTACCACTTATGACAATGATAGTTTGTCTGGAAGATGCCTCTGCCTCATTTGAGCGTCACAGACAGCCTGAGCTGGGCTGAGCTGTAATTTGCTAAAGCTAATAACTGACAGTAGCTCGTGTAGGGCAAACCTTTATATTTTACTAATATCTAACCTAATAAACTTACTACTTGTCTGTACTCATACTGGTGAACTTTGAAGTGGAGGAATTAAATAACCCTTGGCTTTTACTGCTTCCACTGTGAATTAATTTCATTGTATTTTGTGCATCTTTGAATCTTATGTGACACACAGAATACTTTCTTGTGGAACTTCAACCTTAAAATGATGCTAAAATTCTATGGAAATATGACATTAGCATTCACTTCTATGTGAGGCAGCAACAGATATTGCAGTGTCACACAACCCATTGTTGATGTGACTTTAACTAACAGTGTAGACAACATGTACAACTTGAAAAAGTACATGCTTCATGCCATCTGCAATCTACACAATATTTCTGCTTAACTGATTAAACTTGTAATAGCTACTGTCTTATTCACTGTGGAACACAACACGTCATCCATGTTGTTCTGTTAGACTTCTATTGATGATACAAATAGTTTTTGTTGATTTTTATCTTGAGTTTAATGCATTGTTCTCTTGCAATTACCACACTGCAGTTGATGTATTTGGATTAATGGCAGGTATTCACCATCAGACTCAATAAAATCAGTATTTCAAAGGACAGTCACTTGCATCATGTTTTTATTATCATAAATTATCATCATCATCATTTTTATTTTTATTATTATCATTATTATTATTATTATTACATTATCTCTGCCCAGCCCTCAGGATAATCTGCACTTTCTCCTGGACCTTGGCTTATATTATCCTCCCGCTTTATTCTTGCCCTGTACTTTTTCCTCGGGTATGCCAATGGATCAAAAATCCACTCTCAGCTGATGGCTTTGCCCTGACCATGAACAGATCTATAATGGAGCTGGCAACAAGAAAGCCTGGGATCACTTATAGTGCCTTCACAGACCAGCACGATTTGAAAATGTAGAGAGGCAACACAAGGCTGCTCCTCCACTTTGTCGCTGTTCACTTTATGCACCATCAAGCAATGGGAAGTTGATGATCTGGAAGCCCTATGTTGCTGGTCAGGTGTGGGGGTGCTTTCCCATTGAACACTTCGTAGGCAATTGAGAAGACCTTGACCAAGTTACTTTTTATCATTTTGTTTTCTATGAATAATTGACACAAGCAGAAACCAGAAACAAGTTACTCCTATTTAATAGATAATAGTACAGCTATCAGGAAAACTTGTGCAGGCTATCAAATTACATCTGATCATACATAGCACACTGCTAACATTAGCTGCAAAGCTAAAACATGAAGCCAAACAGTGAGCTGAATCTGGGCAAGTACTGTTACGGTATGTATGAAGCACCGCTGAGCTGATGGTACTCACCTCACCTGCCCAGCAGGAGCAAAGCAGTGTCCACCTTAACTTTGAGCTCAACCCACAGTTAGAAGACCACACCGTTGTGCACGCAAGTCGCTGTCTGGTTAAAGTCCTTCACCATCACTGGGCTTATCCTTCAAGAAAAATATCGCATCCCACTGATTGTTGTAAATAGTTATGAATCCAGATCCCTGTATAAATCCCTCGGATGTTTAATGAATTACAATTGATGACAACGTTCATGCACAGCGCCACCTGCTGGTCATTTTTAATCACTACTTTCATTGTGCTTCTTGTCATTGGTAAATCTCTCTCTCACTCGATAGACTTCTGTGTACACCCGGGGAAAAAACGTGCTTTAATTTTCAAAATATACGTAGTTCATTACAGTCTATCAGCTACATATTAACAGGCAATACAGTAACAGTCAGTTTCTTCATTGCCTGCCTAGAGCGGGAGTACCATGCTGCAGTCAAGATGGCCGACAAGGAGTGGTAAATTTGTTTTTGGCGATAGGAGCAGAAAACAAGAAATTGAGCTGAATATCCTACTTTTGCTTTCTGCTTGTGTCAGCTATTCCCGGAAAACAAACTGATAAAAAAAGTACCTTGCTCAAACTTTGGAGCGCAGAACCAGCCACAAACAGGGAAGTATTGTACCAAATTAACAGCTTATTTTCTCTGCCTACAAGAGCTCCCATCCATAAATAATACCACAGTTTAAGAGTACATTTGAGCAATTGTGGCTTACTGAGGGAGAGGAGTGAGCTGTGTACTGCATCTAATGTACTTAGTGGCCATATGTAGCTCATACAACACCACTTTAAAAAAACTGAACTATCCCTTAAAGATGTTTTATTTTTCTAAATCATATGGTACTAAGAATTCAATCAAAATTAGAATGGCATATACATAGCTGTCGTGAAAATGACGAGGAGTTAAGGGAAGATTCGTACATTCCAGTCTCTTAGGTAAGTAAAAACATGTTTGAAAAAGATCTTCACACTTCCATTATATTGTTTCTGTTCTTCTTTGGTTTTCACTTAATTTTTTTAAATCATCTGACGCCTACCTCATGCATATGGAAGCTATAAGCAATGAGACAAACCTGAGGAGGTGAAAACAGCACCTTTATTACGTGTAACATGATGATTCTGGCTGCTTATATCTAGCATGGGAGCACACTCTGTATTTCATTTTCCTTAACATTTTCTGTTCCGCAGAAGAGAGTGCTGTGAAAGAGGGAAAAGAAATCAACTTAGATATGAATGTTTTTCGATAGCAACCTGTAAATGACTATGTGCAAATGCCTCAGTCTTGCTGCAATCTAATGGCTACCATATGGGGCACAGCTGTCACTGTTTGACAAAAGAAACAAGAGGAAAGCATTTTCCTTTCCTGATTTTCTGATCTTCCTCAAGGATTTACTTTCACCCTTTACTGTCTTATTCTACTTATATTGGGAACAACATCTGATGGAACTTGTAGCAGCCAGTGCTCCTCATGCTGCAGATTGGAGTGACAATCTTCAATGAAAATGATTACATGTGTCTTTGATTTTTTTTAAACTAAAACTATATGTTCAAATGTGCAGAACCAAAATTTACAGGAAGAGCAAACTTACATCTGCTTGTCGTTTCCTCTCTGGAGTTCCACCTTTGATGCTCCATACTTGGGTTTCATAAGATTCACGATGTGGTTGTTCCAACGAAACTTCACCTCTATCACATCACCAACGTCAACCTCAGCATGTAGCAGCACCTCATAGGTCCTTCCAGGTTTCATTGTTCCTCTGGAGCAACACAGCAGCACAGGACGACAGCCAATGCACAAAGGTGTCTTTTCAACAGGTTAACCCGATGTCTCCCTCCTTTCAACCAATCACATGCAGGTACTCAATGTGTGGAGTTATCGTTTTCAGCCAAGGTTAGATCAGATGCTGTTGTGGGATTTGTTTCTCAGTTCTTACATATGAAGCTGGTGCTCGTTGGTGCTGTCACTGTCCCCAGTGAGTGCCACAGACATGATGCCTGGATTGGGCC
The DNA here is from genome assembly GCA_903171835.1 of Mullus surmuletus. Lineage (NCBI taxonomy): Eukaryota > Metazoa > Chordata > Actinopteri > Syngnathiformes > Mullidae > Mullus > Mullus surmuletus. The sequence continues at coordinate 267,855 of CAESWR010000114.1, read as the reverse complement.
AGCTGGGCCCATCCAAGGTTAGCCTTACTCTGTAGCTGTAACCTATAAATATTCAAAACAGTTAGTAGTCACTGAATTTTTTTCACTGATTACATCGCTGCTAAAATGTGAAGAACATGATTTTGGCGAGGTGTAAGCTGTCATTGATGTGCTGTTTAGTTTGTTACTCATTTGTATTCACTTTTAATAAAAAGGAACTTTTTGCACATACTTGTTTTGATCAACTTTTATTTATTACTTGGTAGTTAACACTGTTCCTGTTGCAACACACAATAAAGGTGTTCTGTTATTTTCTGTTCAGTTCTAGGAGGGGCAGGTTACTTACGACCAAAGGGCTTTGAACTGCCTGTGTTGAGGAAGAACTTTGCGCCTGCCCCCTCTGCCAAGAGGAACTTGTCAGCAGAGGCACCCATTAGAGGACATTTGTTGACAGCACATGGGAAACATTTTCCCTGTCAAGGAGAATGAAGTGTGATGATTAAATTCAACTGTGATGGAATATCTACAAGATCTACCTCTCACTATAGATCCTTCAAAATATTGTAGATTGTCACATATGAGAACTGAAAGTACACTGGTTCTGCAGTCACTGCTGATCTATGTGGACGCAGGCTAGTATTTTTTTTACATACAGTAAATTACAATAAATAGCAATTATAAGGAGAACAATAGAGCTGTGCTGAGTGCTTTCAGCATAGATGAAGACACCTATGAAGTAACCCCCTATAGGCTTCCTTTGATTGGCACATGCGTCTGAAGCATGGATCATCTTGACAAAGCAACTTCTAAAAGCACAGTTATGTTTTCAGAGCCAAATCATAAAGCAGCAGCAGCAGCAGGTGGCAGCCACATAACCATGCTGTGATGGTGGAGATGTGGGCTTCCTCTCCAGGCACTTCGCTTGTTTTATAATTCAGACTTACTTACTTACTTTAATCAAATCAATAAAATCCTTTCCAAACCATCCACCAATACAAGCTTCTTAAAATATAAGACTTACATCTGCAAAGCTGCCTGAATCAGAGCAAGGGAATCCTACAAAGCCATGCGGTTTAGTCAAACTCTCAATGTAGTACTCATAGGCTCGGACATGATTGCAGGCATCAAACTTTTTGCGACCTGGCAAAACAAAGGATAAATAAATGATGACAGGGAGAAGAAGTGTGAGGGACAGTTTTAAAAGAGGTTAAGGAAGCAGTAAAGGCAGAGCATTAGGTGTTCCTGATACTCCAGCTATGAAGCAAAGTGAAAATTGGATTTATGGGGCATGTACAAGAAAGGGTGCATGTGGCTTTATTTTATGGATTTGATGGAATCACTCAAGCTTCTAAAGATGGAGAGTGTCTATTAACCCCAGGCCAAAATGGCAAAAATGATGAAACTGGAAATGAAAAGGAAATCTGGATTGTCATTTTCAATGTTGCAAGTGTGTTTTTCTGCCATTTTGGCATATAAGAGAAATATAATTCACTCACACTGATTACAAAAAAGTGATCCTCATGTCACAGCTCAAATGATGACATCTAAATGAAGCATCTTACCATCATAGACTGCCAGAAATATCACCCAGCAGCCAAATATGTGTGAGGGACTACAGTCTGAGAGTCCATGACTATCATGAAGTGGGTCCTCTTCCTCTCCTAAAAAGTGTCCAGTAAATTCCACAAGTACTCACCCTCCCAGATGGCATCAAGATCAGAGGGTTTGCCTCTATTGGCAGAACAACCAGGCATCAGTTCCCCTCCATTGGGGTAGAAGTCAATGTGGCCTAGTTGCTGTGACATCCCTAGACCTGAGATGATGAAAATAGCATCAAGGTTACTTTTATTTACTTTTGCTTTTACACCAGATGAACATTTTATTATTATTGGCAATGTTCTCTCGAAACTGCGCGCATGCGCAATCGCACGCTGCTCCTGTGTTCTCCACACACAGGAAACTATGCAGCGCATAAAATAAATCTATAGCAATTTATTCTGTACCGTTTTGCAATGCAGCTCAGTGAGTGTCAGCTGACAACAAGAAGTAAACGTCCAGTCCAGTCAATGATCATATGATGCAGTTTACGTCAAGTCGTGTATTTACTTATGCAGCCAATCGCTACCATTAGAAAGGTTGGCAAAAAAGAAATGCGTTTTTTTTAAGATAGAATGACTGTCGGAGTATGTGCGAATAGCTTTTTCCAGTGAGAAAGGCCTGCTCTGCAAAACATGTTGCAAAGCCAAAGTAGCAAGCGAGTTTTCGGAGGGAAAAGTGTGGACTGAATGAAAGTTGGATGACAAAAACAAAAAGTTATTGCCCTTTTATTCTTTTCCATCAATACCTATCTATTTTGTGTCCGTGTTATATTGTTGTGCGTGCTTACAAAGACAAAGTCTTACTAACAGCACTGCTACACATACATCGGGTTAAAGTTTTGTAATTCTAAAAAAATAATATTAGTTTTATGAATATTTGTACCAAGTTTGGTGTTGAAAGGCAGTCCATCAGTGTGAATGACATCCACGAAGGCGGCGTCACTTGTGTCAAGACGCACAGAGGTAGGAGTGTCCTGGAAGTATGGTTCAACTGGGTCTAATCCTGTGAAGAAACAGATAGAGACTCAATTCAAGAGACATCTGCAGTCAAGTGAAGGCACAAATGGTCTAGGCTCTAGCCTTATTTCTTGGTATGAATGTGAGTATTATAGGTTATCATATGTCTGTCACTTTATGGATAGAGGCAGACACCGCATACAGACACTGGCGCCACTTGGGTTTGGGTGTTACAGCCCCTGAAGCTCCTTTTGCAACAGGCACATTAGGCCCACGTGCATCCTTGTTGTTCCTCCAGCTCCTGGAAGTTCTTAGCCTCCCTCATTCTAATGTTACCATTTGCAGAGAGTGGCACTCCTATCATTGCTGCCATCTTCTGCTCTTTGTATCCTTCTTTGTATCCTTCTTTCAGTCCTCCACTACGTCTGCTTGGTTAACAAGTAAGGTTGGACCATGGATCACGTTTTTCAGTCAAAGTAATAATTACCAGTTATACGTGTAAGGTTGTTGATCCGACCCCCAACATCTCCGGCAGTGTGAGCTCCCAGGCCATGTCCAATAATGTGAAACTTGTCAGCCTTCTGTTTGTAGTTGTCCTGGGTCATAAAATATGTCAGTTAAAATCAAATATGGCATTCCTGCCCCACAGATGCTTCAAGCAGTTTACACGTAACCAGCTTAGCTACTAGTTGATTGTCTTTGCAAAACAGATCTTCCACAAGAACTGCAGCTAAATCAGAAATTAAGGATGAAGAGTCTGAAGGATGCTGTGCACATAGAGGGGACCAATGAAATGAAAAATTAGTGCATCTGTGTTACAGCTTGTTTTCCCTGCATCCTGTCTGAGCTGATCAATCCACTGCATGGACAGATCATCATAACACAACGGCTGTCTCACAGCCGAAAAAACTGAAAATGATATTCACCTTGAGGTTAAGAGTGGTGTAACCAAAAAATATTTCATTGGAGCTATATAAATACCATCGACTCAACTTATTATGTGTCTTTTTTTTAATTGTGTTGAATTTTTGACCCCTTAGGAGGTCACAAACACCATGTTATCTTCTTTACACGCACAGTAACAATGATTTCCAAGATCAGTTAACATAATCAGAAATACATCAGTGGTACAGATATAATTTACCATGAGAAATCTGATCATGGATGCCACCTGGGCAGCTACCACTCTGGAGTTATTGACCGCCTGGGCATAAAGAGTCTTCACGCCTCTCTTCCACTCCACAGCAATGCAATTCACATTCTCCCACATCAGCATAGCCTAGACACAGCAACAGCAATCTCAGGTTATTCTGTGAATACTGGACACATTTTCTCTGTCAGCTCCCTAGAAAATTGCCTTACTGAATGCATCTTTATTCACTTTGTAAACTCGTAGAATCAGGATAAAAGATTCAGAATAATTAGCTGGGCTGCAAATTTGTGAGGTAGAATCCAGTGCATCTATGTTCCAAGATCTATGCTCTTGGATTTCACATTGCACTGTAAAAAAAAATGCATACTCAGCAGCCTTTTGGCCAATTTTGGGTTAAACATTTTTCTGGGGTCCCTGCTTTATAAATAAGATGAAGGGAATTCATGAGGCTTTCTCAGTTCTGAGTCAGGTTGTGAGTTTCAGGTATTTAGCCACCGCTGTGCCTCCCCCCAATGGTGATATAACAAAAGCCCAACAAGAGGGGGAGGTTAAATACCTGATGCTCCCCTCCACCTTGTCAAAATTCAAGACACCTCCTGAATAACAGGCAAAACCTTGCAAGTAGTTTCCTTCATTGATTGTCAGAGATACAACAACCTGGATGGCTGAGAATCACTGGCAGGCTAACAATACCCGCTTGGACTATAGGAATATGCAAAATGTACAAATAACCGGGCTGACAGACTGTTATGCGATGAGCCTATGGTTTTTACCTTGCACATCTCTTGAGGCCAATCCTCATCTCCTTTTTCCAGATAACCAGGAAGGATAAATCGAGTTTTTCTTATTCCCTGGTAGTTTGATGCATGAATAGTTTGGTCAGTCGTAATCTCCTGAAAGGTCAGAAAGATACATAATTATAGAGCCTAGTCTGTTGTTCTCTTGGTCTCTTCAGTTCTCCAAATATGCATGAAAGTTGGGTTTTTTAGCAGTAAAAATATAGCCCTTGTCTCACCTGATAGTAGCGGTTCTTTTGGGTGAAAAGGAGGAAAAGGGTGCCTATCTCCTGAGGGGTCCATGGTACATGTGAGGCAGGTCTCTGTACAGTACCCCCCCAGGGAGGAAGGTCATCAAAGCAGCCCAGATCATCAAAGCAGACTTCAGTTGCTGGAGACATAATAAAAATACTACTGAGAGCAGGTGCATTCAATATATAATAATCCACCGACAAACCATGCAAGCATGTGTCAGCAAAGGCAAGGGAAAATCCCCATAGCAGGATAAACCTCACAGCAGAACAATCCCTTTGTGTGCTCATCTTTCTGCCTCAACTCTTTCGGTTGACAGGTAATGTTAATAACTAGGACTTCTGGAACAATTTTTTCCAGTTAACCATCGCACAAACCCACCCTGCCAATTTTGGTAGAGATACGTCAAAGCGTACATGACGCTAGGCCTACTTCCTTTTTGGGATTTTTTTCATGATTGCTACAAAGTTAAAACTATGGCTACGTTCCAAATTGTTTATTTATGCTCTATCTTTTTCTGGCATACTGATTAGCAGGCTAATATGGATTTTGAAAAAACACAGGCTATGATCAGAGAGGGGTCCAAATCATACATACAACAGTTGAAACAAAAATTGCATCATGGCACATGCACCAAGCTCAGAAGCTTTTTACCCAGAAAGCCACTTTTCACATACAACTAGATGTGGTCCAAATAGATCCCTGGAATTGAGAGCTGACTGCGACTGTGTCAAACACTTTTAGAAATTATCTAGAGGGCACTGTGGAGCCATTGAGCCAAATCTGGATGTGTACGGACAACTGGTGCTATTTGAAAATCAACGGTAGAACAGGGCCCAATCTGACTAGTTGTGGAAGATATTTCCTCGTTGGGAGGTACAGAACTGTCAAGGAAGCTCCATCTGACTACATGTTCTGGAGGTTCTGTAATGGTTTCTGAGGTATAGAGGAAATACCTTTTTAACACTGGCTGGACCAGTTTTTGCTAAGTGGGTAGTTGTGACATTGCATGCACATCTAGTGGTGCATCAAGTGTGTGACATCATAGCATATATAGCCGTAAATCCTACAGTGTAAATGTTTTCTAAGGAAACCTTTGAGATCCACCGAATCCACCACTCAGCAAATGAGCCCTGTCAAAACTTGGTACCTGTGTGTATAGAATAAATAGTAACACTTTATAATACTGGGCTACTGTGAACCTGCAACATTAAATGAGAACTGCTAGGATGGAGGTGGCCTTAAAGTACAATATTTTACAGTAGTCTCAATAATAATACAAAATGTTATGGTCATTGCAATGGATGATATATCTACTACAAAACAGAGGATTCTACCTTTGACTCATTGTTGCACCGTGTGGCCTTTCAAATAAAGACTTTCAGTTTTCAGGAGTTTTGCCCACATTCAGAGGATCAAACTTGTGTTTGTTTCAGAGCAATACTAATAATTCTGTGGAATACAGTTGGGCTTTTGTAGGCCACTTGGACCCAAAAGTTAAATAAAGAACTTTGCAAACTTTCGGATGCAAAAGTCTTCACATACTGACATGCTTGGGTATAAGAACCCCCCCTTTTTTTTTTAATCAAAAAGATTTTTGCCCTGACTAAGATGGCATGCATCCTTGAGTGATTGTGATTCCATTTAAATCTTTCATTTATCTCAGCTTCATGGTTCTCCAGCGAGACCTTAGTAAACATTTCTGAGAAAAAGAAAAAGAAGTCCAAAGACCATGTTAGACTAAAATTTATGGACTAAAGTGTGTTGGAATTTGGGATGATAAAAGGGTTGAAAAGTGATGCATTTCATTCTGGTTGCTTTCCATAATTGGCGATCTACACTCACTACAGAGTGATTATAGTTCCCAATAGGTGTATAGAAACACAAGTGAACTCAGAGCACCTCCATATCAACTACTCACACACAAATACAAGCCTGTATGTGTGGAGGTGTTCAATAAACTATCCTGAAAACTTTTAAGCAAGGGGACATTTGCTAAAATTAGATGTCAATTCCTCAAATATTTTCAAACTTTAACACATTTCATTTGGTTTAGTGAAAGATATCTACTTACCATACAATCTTCCAAGGATGAGGAACAAAAGACCTAAACTCCAAATCGTGGACATCTATTAAAGATAAAATCATTATTTGTTTATAAAGAGTTTAAACAAATACACAAATGGGATCCAGTTGTGAATTTACCTTGCCACTCGTTGAGAGGAGGCAAAGTATGGTCACTCTGAACTGTTTTATATATACCAATGTGAGAACCACGCAGGTGACAAAGAGAAATACAGTCACAGAACACTGACAAGTCACTTATTCACTTGGTCATCATAGAGAAGTGCCTATTTATTAAAGATACTGTATCTTAAATCAATAACGTTTCACAACCTTGAGTTGCGTCAGACCGAGATTGGGCCAGAAATGGCGTTCATGACAGTAAAGCTGAATTCACCATTCAAAACAACTAACAATGCAGGCAGTATAGGGCAAATTATTCATCGGAATTAAGCAATTGCAGTTGTTCTATCTTTTAAAAAGTGGAATAAATATATGGGGGAAAAGGGGGGGATTATTTTTGTTTAAAGTTTATCCTGAAAAGTTTTAAATTGTCCAATTCTCAAAACTGTATTCATCCTGGTGATATGCCCCAGGGCTCAGAAATATCTTTTGAGGTTTAGGTTCTGGATTTTAGAAAGTATGTTTTTGTGCCTGCTTGAAATGTTTCGACAGAGCTCTGGTGTCCTCAGAAACATCAGCTGGTGGATCCGGACTACTTCTTTGATATCATCATACTAAGTATGAGTGATAGAAGTTGTGTAGTTCATCTTCATTTTAGGGAAGAATTACTGTTTTTCATGCACACAGCATATCGATACTATTTTCTTTGAATCTACTTTTGAGCATATAAAAACATTTACTAAATCTGATTTGTTTGGGAGTTCCTATAATGAGGACATATTCTTTTGCAGACACAAAAGATGCAAAAAAAGCAGTCCTTGAGGCTTGTTTTATGTTTAGTTAAATTGTATTTATAGTTGTTTACATAATGTCAATTAATGTCAAGAGTTAGTTGAGTCAGTTATCTATAGGCAGTGGCGTTGCAAGGGTCTTTTGGGGCTCCAAGCAAGAAATTTGTGGGGCCCCCCACCCCATCCAAGCACACAGAAAAAAATTGGGGTTTGCACACAATTTCTGGGACATTTGATATGTATACTGAAAAAAAATAGATTAGAAGAGATTAGGGGTTCTCAAAGTGAGGTCCAGGGACCAACAGAAGTCCTCAAAAGCCCAGGCCTATTAATAATCGTTGTTGTAAATAATCTGACACCAACAAGATACATAAATATGAACTTTTGTTTATTACAAAAAATACAAATCTGAACCAGTGGCGTCAAGAATAAAATGTATAATAAAATTGAAACAATATTCCTTCTTGAATCTACGTGGATTTTTGTCTGTATTCTGGAGGGAAATGATCTCTTTCACCTGTATGGGTCCCCTGTACGGGCCCCCTACATTTATTAGCACTTAGGGCCCCTCGCCTCTAGGCCAACTTGGGGGCCCCCTAGAGGCCGGGGCTCCAAGCAACTGCCTGGCTTGCCTGTCAGCAAGCCCTGCCCCTGTCTATAGGCACTTCAACAAAAAACAGGTCTAGACTACATTCATAGGTAAAAAATTATATACAATTATTAACAGAGACTCAACAAACACATAGAAAGAAGCACTTGGTGACAGGGGCCAGGAAAAACTGTGACGGTTGTGACGGGCTGGCTGGACCCATCGAGCAGGCAGGCAAGTTGCTCTTCAGTTCGAATGGTTTATTGCAGCAAAAGTAACAACAGAAAGTCGCAGTACGGAGACTGGAGAAAACAAGATTCCTTAATCCCAAAGAAACAAAAATGAACTGGCTTAAATAGGAAATGCAGCAATCAGGAGGATCACGAGGATCACGAGGATCAGGAGCAGGTGCGACAGTGGGTGTGGAGAAAACCTGAAGAGGAAGCAGAAACCAGCAGACTACCAAAATAAAATAAAAACTGGAAGGGCTTGCCGCCCGAGCAGGACCGTGACAGGGGGAGACCCAGGGGCGCGCCTCCGGCCAGTACCCCTCCCAATCCACAAGGTAATGGAATCCACGGCCCCAACTGCACACGTCCAGAATCTCCTTGACGGTGTAATTCGGGGCGCCATCTACCATGAGGGGAGGCAGGGGGGCATCCGCCTGAGGGTGCAACGGGCTCTCGACAACCGGCTTGAGCAGGGAGACATGGAACGCCGGGTGGACCTTCAGGGCCTCTGGCAGGGTCAAACGGCACTGGGGTTAATAATCTTCTCAATGGGAAACGGGCCAACAAACCTCAGGGCCAGCTTGCGGGAATCCACCTGGAGAGGGAGGTCCCTGGCCGACAGCCAGACTTTCTCGCCCACCCGATACTCCAGGGCCGGAAAACAACGGCGGTCCGCAAGGCGGCGGTTCTGGGCTTCACGCACCTCCTGCCAAACCCAACTGGCACGGTGAAACTGTGCCTGGACCGAGCGGCTGAAAACCATTCATCACCATGAAGGGGGACAGTCCCATGGCAGAGCTGACCAGGGAGTTGTGGGTGTATTCCACCCAGGGAATGTGTGTGGCCCAGGAAGCGGGGAGCCGAGAAGCCACACAACGCACAGATGCTTCCATGGATTGGTTAGCCTGCTCAGCCTGCCCATTAGACTGAGGGTGGTAGCCGGAGGCGAGACTGCAGGGGGCCCCAAGAAGGCCACAGAAGGGAAATAAGTCAGCACAAAGGAAGAGCGACCAGCGTGCCTGACGGCAGTTAGGTCTCTTGGCCGTGCACAGGTATTGCAGGTTTTTATGGTCTGTCCACACGATAAACAGCTGAACAGAGCCTTCCAACCAGTGCCGCGATTCCTGCAGGGCCAAAACCACCGCCAGCACCTCGCGGTTGGCAACATCGTAATTCCTCTCAGCAGGGGAGAGTTCGCAAGAATCCCGGAAGTTCCGCACGCAGAAAAAAATCTGGATCCGCGCACCTTTCCTTGATACATCCCACTCAGCGTGGAATTGAGCGCGTGGCCGGGGCCGCCCTCGTTACGCCCACGTATACATATGCAATTTTATTTTTTATTATTACCCTAATTTAAATAGGGTCTCTCCTGTCCACGCTCGCAAATAAATGTCGACGAAAAAGAAGTTCACGGCGTGTGCGCTGGAGGTGCTGGTCAGGGAGGTGGAGGAGAAAAAAGGGTTTTGTTCGGCAGCCTGTTGCGTCAGTATAAAAAAAAACAATGTGAGTGGGAGAAGGTTTGCCAGAGAGTGGACGCAGTGGGTTTGGAGCAACACATCCCCGTGGAGATTAAAAAAAAAAGGGGTCGGAAGTCAAGCGGCCAAACACGTGGCGGTCAGAGAGAGGAACTCACACACGCCGCCACCCGCGCTGACTCCCAGAGCCTGGGGGGTCTATTTCTTACTCACAACATTCCCACGTGCTTTGCCATCGATGTAAACGCAAGAATAACATACAATCAGGCATTTAAATAAACCCATATTTTTAATGCTCAACAGAAATGGATGTGTCGGCCAGTGTGTGTGGCACCGGCAACCCACCCGGACGCGGCGGCGCATCCTCCGGCCCACCTGAACACAACGGGAGGGTCCTCACACAGGCAGTCCTTCAGTCACAAAGAGGAGATTGTACGTGGAGTCTCAGGCATCAATTAGTGGATCGACCGCATGATTAACGTTTTTGAACATTTGGTTGAACAAAATAAATTCATTATATAGCTTCATGAATTTTGTAATCGTGTGCTTCTTCCCCATTCACATTGTGGCGATGAAATTCTGGCGGGCAATGTCCCTCCAGCATCTGGGTGGGTGGTCTCATGGGGGGACATGCTGCTCGGCCAGAGGGAGGCTATGCAGGTTGGCCACATTGTGAAGGACGCCACATGCCATCACAATTTGGCACACCGTCTCCGGGCGAAAGAGCAGCCCCCCCCCACTCCGGTCCACGCAGAGACACCGACCCTTCAACTCTCAACTCTCCACCTGTCACCTGCAGTAAAAGCACAGTGTTGCACACATTTGGTTGAAGTCACTGATGCAATTGAATTTTTTGAAAGATACAAATCAAAAGCTTTTGTGACTTAAGACGTGTATCTAACTATCGGGAGGAGGGGGGGGGGGGGGGG
>CAESWR010000114.1:241347-256914 GCA_903171835.1 Mullus surmuletus | reverse complement strand
TATTGTAATGACCATTAAACATTTACCCACCCAGCAGCCATCCGTTCGTCATCACCTGCCTGCAGCCTCTCCCACACAGTGTTGTTGTAAAGAATGTGCGAGTCTCGCGTTGAAACAGGTCACCTCGCAACAATGTTGAGCAGATCCATCTGCGCATCGCAGATGATGATGATGATGATGCAGATGCCGTTTGAAGGTCGACTGGCTCACCCCACTGGAAGGCACCGCTCGGCTTCTGGTGGCAGGACAGGCCGTGGGAGCCGGAACCGGCTCGGCAGCCAATCATCTTCATTGTCCTCCCACTCCATGAAATGTCGCTCTGGTCTGATTCCGCTGTTTGCCACATCCTCCTTCAAGCTTCAAGCAAACTTCTACGGCACCTCCGGAGCTGCCGTGACAGGTGCAAGGATTGCCGAACTTTTCAGGGTTGATACATCCCATCGTCAGCTCCAATCTTTGCGAACTCACCTTTTTCTTGCGTGCCAGGCGCCCCTCCTCGATCACAAAGCCCAGGAATCCAGGAACGCGAAAAGCTTGTTCTCCAGTAGGCACTTTAGAACCCTCCGAACATGCTCCACATGCTCAGCAGGGTTTCTGGAGAAAATCCAAATGTCATCGAGGTATACAAATGCATGCCGGTTCAGGACGTCTCTCAGCACATCGTCTACCAAGGCCTGGAAAACAGCTGGGGCATTGGTGAGACCGATGGGCATTACCAGATAGTAAGTGTTCGATGGGGCAGTCGGCAAGAAGGTGTCCTGGCTCTCCGCAGTAGATGCACAGCCCGCGTCGGAATCTGTGTTGCCTCTCGGCTGGCGTTAATCGGGAGCGGCCTGGCGGCATGGGTTCCTCCGGTTGCAGCATCGGGGTGGGGGCGGGATGGCGGAAGAGAGGCGCTGCCTGGCGGGTCGGCTCCGGCTCTGTCTCTCTCTCTGAGCCTGTTGTCAATTCCGATGGCCAGCTTTATCAGATCGTTCAAGTCCACGGAGAAGTCTCTCAGTGCTATCTCCTCACGGAGCCTCTCATTCAGGTTGGCCCGGAACACGACGCGGAGTGCGCTGTTTCAGAATGATTGGTTAATTTATTTCTAAATCTCTTATTTTGTCAGTTACTACCATTTAGCTAACGCTAGCTCCAGCTAATAGTAAGGCTCATCTTATCTGTGGGGCTGGTTGACAGCAGCCTCCATTACAGCCGAGGGGAGTGGACAGTGACTTTCACCTCACAAGTCTCCAACTCTCACATCCGCTCGTTTCAGCTCACAGTGGGCAAAAAATGGAGAAAGCAAGTAAAGGAGGTGACAGAATTATTTCATTTATGGACCTCATACTCACTGCACCTCATACTCACTGACAGAAAATCTTCAGAAAATGAATTTGGCTCGGAAGGTGGCCTTTAATAGATAGATGACTAATGAATTAAAAAAAAGAAAAAAAGGAAAGAAAAGAAAATTGAAAGTTTATCATTTTGATGTAGGAAAACAAAAAACGGGTTGTCTCCCATTACTTGTTTGGAAATTGGAAATCGAAAATATCTGCTGTTTCTATGATGTGTTTATTGAACAGAAGACAGGAAATAAAATACGGCCATAATTCTTTTATTCAAACTTGCTCTGCCGTGACCCAGAAATCTTCTTCTTCTTCTTCGTTTGAAATGGCAGAGTAGACAACGGCGCATTGCTGCCCCCCCACCCCTCACCCCCAGTCTCTTCTGTGAGCTTTGAAAGTGATGGAGTCATTTGTTTTGTTTCGTGGTGGGAGACGAGGAAGTCTGTGCGACGATGACATGGTGGTGGAGAGGGTATGCATAATTTTCTAGGTGAGTGACCATGACACAATATAATAAAAGTTCAAATTCTGATGTTTGCAGGGGTTAACGTTACTGAATAACTTTAGCTAACAGTAATTAATGTTAGCTAACATAACTTAAATGGACACGCTCTCTGTGGGGCTCATACTGTTTATTACACACAGCCTAACACCTTCTTTTTACTCTGCTTAGTAGGATGACATTAAACAGAACTGAACTTAAATTTCTAAGAGTTTTCTATCATTTGATATGAAATAATATCACATATAATTACTATTACTATTATTGATAAGTGATTTCTTTCTGAAATTGTCAGTCCATGTGTTTTTCACGACTACTACTAAAGGTGGTTCTATGCAATGATACAGGTTAGTGCTGGCAGTGATAACATCACAGATGACACAAACACTGCAATCTTCCCAGAGGTCTCAGGGAATTTTTTTGTTATGAACATCCCCAACCGTGGGCATTATGAGGTGTACAGAGATCGGGGCCAAGCATGACCCCTGTTTACAGAGCACCTGTCCCCTGTTTTAATTCCTTTCTTAATTCATAGACAAACCTTGCCTTAATCTTGTGCTGCAAAAAAGAAAAAAGATTAACCTTATTTGAAATGACTTTATGGGGAGAACAAATTCTCTCTTTAAGAATTAATATTTCATTGAAATAATATGTTGCACATTTGATTTCCTTTTTTCATTCACTGCATACACATGTGGTTCACATATACATATTTGTGTTTAGGGACAAAATCCAATTGGGTCTAAAGTCATGCTCACAATATATGCTCACAATATAACATCCTGTCTCTCCGTTAGAACAACACTATTTTGGAGTTGTGCAACATTTAACAACACACCTGTACACCTCCTCATATATTTTTAGGTTGTTTTTAATTGCCTTGGTAGAATGGGCAACCAATTTCCCACTGTATCCCTCTATGGCTACAACATGGGCAACCTCAAACATCACTAACTTCTCATTCTGATCCATGTGGAGTTTCTGTCCAAAGTAGTCAGCCTTGTGCGGGACTGGATTAAAGTTCCGGGCTCCCTTAATGAAAGAAAAAAGAAAAGAAGCTGAATTAAAGCTGCTGCGCAGCAATGGTCGGGGCCAGGCAAATTAAGGCGATTCTGAGCAACAAGCAGAGAACAGGTAAACGAAAGCAGACAAGAAACAGGGGAAGTGTAGAGATAAAGTATTTGTCTCTCAACCAAGCTGCCCGGATCATAATTAGTTAAGTAGCTTCTAATCCACATAGCATACTGTCTGATCAAAGAATATTACATTAGAATATGATACTTGCCTCAGGTGAGGCTTAAACTCATAACCACTGTAACCAAGGTCCCTCTTCTATTTCACTGCACTGATTAACAAGTGACAATTCTAGAGTGGCTTCACACATTGATTGAGCCAGTCATCAGGGTGCCAGATAGCACCTCGAAAGAAGAAACAAGAACGGGCAAGAACACAATTGTCCTGGCAGCTTAGGCTTCCTGGCCCCCAATACATCTGTCAGAGAATACTACTGTTGGATTTGGGATTTTACGGCAAATAGGCTTACTTGTTGGCATAATGAATTTATCTACAAAGTGACTGTACTAACAAAATTACATAATTGCAACTAAAAATTAGATATCTGCGAAAATCCGCAATTTTAATTTAATTATCATACATATTATAAATTTATCTTGTGTGACACTACTTACCTCTGCAGTAGCTGAAACGACTTCAACTTGGAGTTGATCATCAGTAACATAGTTTTCACCAGAACTCACACCGTTGATTTTCTTCAAGTTGGCGTAGCCGTCTGGTCTAAAGCCATTTTTAGAAGTCCTGGAGAATGGGCGACAACGGAAGCTTCAAAATGGACATACAAGCGGGGCAAACCAATGATATCACCAGCAGCAAGACGTGGTATTGTAGTTTCAGAAGCAGAGGAAGAAGAAGCAGTAGCAGAAGAACGCTTTACAGGCCAAGGCAAAGCAAGCTTGAGTAAAAGAATTATGCTCATATTTTATTTCCTGACTTGTCTTAGATAGATAAATAATAGAAAATCAATTCAGGCTCGTTTTCCGTTTTTCGATTTCCAATTTTCAAACAAAAAATGGGAGACAACTCCCTCTTTTCTACCTACATTAAAACAATAAAAGAAAATGGGATCGTTTACCGTTTTTTATTTACCTACATCAAAAGGAAAAACACATGGCCACAAAGTACACAGACCCATATCTCTGTTCTTCACACCCACAACAAGATAGCGACAGTGTACTGTATTGGCCACCAGAAATGTGGGATTCCTGTTTGAAAATAAATGCCCAGTGGAGGGCAAGAGTCGAAGTAGAATAAACAGTGGATATTAGCAGTGTGTTGGGTTTAAGACTGACTCTGCACGTTCTGGCGGGTACCATTAGAGCAATTGAGACACCACGTGCCAAAGCCACCAGGCACAGCGCAGGACCAAAGGCCTGTACTACGAAGCTGGACTTGGTCTTAGCGAGATAACTTCTGGATAACTTTTAATTTTTTCGTACTATGAAGGTGGATCTCTTTTTATCCGGGTACGTTGCCCCGGTAACTTACGCGGAACGCCAAACCTGCTCTGGAGCAGGTTATGTTTCAGGCTAAGAGCTCAGCGGGTATAAAAGGCCACCCACTGACCAATTGGTTCTCTTGGGAAATGGTTTGCCCACTTTTGCCAGAGCCTGTGGACGTCGGTGCTCGGATCGTGAGGGGAACGCTTCGCCTTTTTTTGGAGATCGCTGAAATCCGTTCAACTTGCCCGATGACGTTCTGTACGAACATTATACGGAGTAAAGTCTTCTGGAGCTGGCACTCCCCCCGTTATTTGGGGGGAGGGCCTATCAAAGACCCTGCTCCAGCGCCTACTTTCCTTTTTTTTTTCTTCGGAAATTTGGTTTGAGTTCAGAATTCATATCTTGGATAAAATCACTTTACGCCAACCGTTATTTGGCTGCAATTTTTTTCTTATGGGCTACAAATAATATCACAGGACCTCATTTATCATCATCCTACAACTGAGACAGTGTGAGGGTAATTTCCATTTACATGTTGAAATATGTACTAATATAATCTTCCAATAAACTCCCTGACCACTTTGGAGGAAATGTTTATATTTGTTTTTTATTTGCTCCCAGGTCCTCTTTCCCCACTGCTGCTGTATCTGAAATAATGAGGTCGATCATGGTGATCACACACACTGCATGACAACATAGTGCGGGACCATATATTTATGAACGCACAATTAGTGACATCTATCCGTGCCGCCATGATTGATTATTACATTAATATCGTCATCTTATGCATTCACACAGTCTGCGATTATTTGCCAGCACGCTCTTCGACTTTTCGCAGCTTCGGCAGTGTTGCTCCGCGCTGTGATGAAGCTGCGGCATTTCTCGTCTTTGCACAGACTTGTTTTTGTTCCTCTGTCGTAAAAGAAGATGCTCTCGCAGCTTTCTCCATTGTGGAAAATGGTACGGTGCAGCTAACCCCACCCCCTTTACGTGCATGCATAGATCTGAATTGGCCCCAACTGGATTCAGTTATCCAGTTGATAACCGGCTTCGTAGTACAGCTGATCGGGATCACAGAGATCTGGTGAAGTTGAGCGAGTTGTCACAAAGTTTTCCTGGGTGTGTTAATCCAGCTTCATAGTACAGGCCTCAGATGCCCGGGAGGCCAACAACAAGCACCATCAAATCGCCGGGGCAAGACACCAGAGGGAAAATGCCTGCTCTGGGAAAAATGCAGCCAGACAAGTCTGACCCGGCAGTTAACATCTTGGACAATGTTAGCTTGTTTCAAGAGCGACTGCATTTTGCTTGTTTCACTCTCAAATGCAAAGGTCAAGATGAAAACAACTTTTGATCAAAAGCAAATTGCAATTGTAGCTAACCGTGTACTAGTTTTACTTCCTATTGTCGGAATGCTTTTAAATCCTTGAAACTGTCTGTAAAGAACAGTGTTACTGTTCGGATTTCCCTCCGAAAGGGCATGTGAGGGAGCACGTGAAGCACATCATTACAACTCGTGTTTGTCTTTGTCTTTTTTACGAGGTCCAAACACAGGTTATAAACCTGAAACATATAGTAGATACAGTAAGTTGCATAATACATCGAGAAAGCACATTAACCAAATCTGACTTTTAAGTGTTAATCAATTCAATTAATAATCATCAACGTCACATCATCACACAAACTGAGTATCAAAGTATAAAAGTTAAGAAATACTAGCAGTTTAACTACATACCGACGGGATCTGTGCTCCTTATGACGGTTCTTTGGTGGAATTTCTTTTCACAAACCCTTCAAGCTTTTCTGGGCTTTAATCTCTGAATATTAAAGGGTTTAAAGCATCCTTTAAACAACAGTTTCATTGAATAACATTTCTTTTTTCTACTTTCTGGAAGAGAGTTTAACAGTTACAGTGTCTGGTTTTTACTCTTCCCTTCATCTTGCAGACAGACTCTTCTGGAGCAGGAATTGGAGCCGTGCTACTGCTAGAGGAGGATGGAAACCATTTACCTGTGCAGTTTTGTTGCTAAAAGTTGTTTCCATGGCAAATGAGGTACTCAACTGTGGAAAAAGGAGCTTTGGCTAGAAAGCTGGCTTTAAATGTACACTTTGAAATACTATCTCACCTGCAAGGAGTTTGTACTAAACTGACCATGGTGCATTGCAGTGCATACAAAAAGATGAAAGACACTAATGGCAGGAGATAAATAGATTAAAACTATGTGTGTCCTCACCGTGTGATGTTGCTGGGGGTTTAAACTTACCTGTGTGCTCGGTGTGGTCCGGTAATTGTCTATAAACGGAGAGTCAGCTCAGAGGTCAGGGGGGAGAGTGGTATCAGGGTGTAACTAAGTGCACATAAGGTTAATTTCCCATTGTATGAGTTGAGTTATGTTAATTCAAGTCCAGTTAACTGCTTATTGTTCCTATTTTTAAATTTTTTTTATTTATTTTTTTATTACATTTTGTAAATATCTTTTTGGCTTTTCTGTGGCACATCTTCTTTAATTAAAAACCCACTACCTACAGAATACAGGTCTGCATCCTGAAAAATTGTTTTCCTTTTTTTTTTAGCGCTCTGGCCAGCTGCCCCAAAAAATAGCTCATTTACTAACACCATGATATTGATATTTTTCAGAGCTTACCAGAAAGTGACTATGCCCCCCCTCACACACACGCACACACATACACCATATATCCAATTTCTTGCCTGCTAGTATAGAACAATGTGTAAAGTAAATTGACAATCAAAGGTATAGGCCAATTGCCTATATTTATAGTGTTATAAAACAAATAATAATTTATGTAATAAAGGGGAAGATTTATGTGTTGAAAAAGTACAAATGTGTATGCAGTAAGTATAAGGCATCTTTCCATTAAAAAGTGCTTACCTTATTTTCATGCTTTCAGATGGTGTTCGCTTTTTAAGCAACGTACAATGGTCAAAAATGTTGATCTTGAATGACCTAATGTGACCGTATTAAATGCTAAATGTTCAGCATCAAATAAGTACTTGCTATTCAGAGGTGAAGAAGAGTCACAGTGTCCTGCAGTCACAATCGCTTGGTCATATGTGCGTATTAGTGCATGTGAAGGCCTTCCCACACATATAGGCGAGCATGAGCAGTGACCCAATACTACGAGAGCAGAGACTAGAGTGGAGAATGCAGCCTGGCAATCAGAAATTGTGACAAAGAGAGGCAGAAGACCAAAGTGGACATTGATGTGTCATGGAGAGCCCGGCGGAGCCGGGCAGTTGAGCCAGTGGAGAGGTGTGGCGCAAGTGAGGCCAATGTGCCCCTTTGTTTATGTCTGACACGCTGCTGCTCACATGCACCATCTGGTGGTGAAATATCATACATAGCCCCTTTAAATAAATGACTTCAGAATTTCGACATTTTTATTTTGAAGATGGATTGTGGAAACTAGTTGGATCATCACTGCTTGATACATGTATATGCTTGGGGGAAATGCAATCATCATGATAGAGACCTAGACGATGCTGTGATTCTAGTCTAAGATCAAATTAAAAAGAACATTTTGAAGTGCTGCTCTCTCCCCTTCCTCTGCATGGCAGTGGTACAACTCTATGATCACCGTCTTAAACTGTCAACCTTTTGCATCGCTCTGTGACAATATTAGTCATTCCTACAAGAGCAGTACACACAAAACATTATGACCCAAGGAATGTAAGGACATCAGAAATCGAGTAGCTTATTACTTGAAGAAAGCTTAGGACTCCAAATTATTCCAACTGTGAAAATCATGGAGGAACTCGATCAAAGGCGTGTTGCTCGGCTGGCATGTTCCAATCTATCATACACCTTCAATGAGGGGAGCAACTGTTGCATGTTGTATATACACAAGTTCTGTATGAAACTGAAAGAGCAACTGACCTGTAACTCCTAATGAGAATACAAATTAATCTGAATGAACCAAGGATAACTGGACCTGAGTTAACAGAGATTGTTGTATGAATTGCTTGAGCTTTTGAGTAAATGGAGAAATTGAATATGAATGCATTGATAGTCTTATACATTATTGTAGAAACATTTTTGGCTTATGCATTTGATTTTAAAGTGGACACTTTCTGAATTCAAAAATGCCGATGTGAACTTCTGTTGTGATACTGGATAGATTGAACTACTTGGAACATAATGAAGGTCAAAATTTTGAGAGAACATGCATCAGGGGCATTAATATGTCCCAGTTTCTATTTCTCTAGCTACTCTCTTTCACAGTTATATATGTCCAACCATGGATGCAAGACAGGGTTTCCATATCAGTACACTCACTGAGTTGTGATTAATTGAATCCTGTCATACACTGAGTGTTACAGATATTAAAAGTGATTTATTGTCAAAGTCCATGTGTACTTCATAAAAACAGGTCCTTTAATTGCTTTTTTATGAGACAAAGCAGGCTACACCAGGAAAAAAGCTTTTTTTTTGGTTGTTTTTTGTTTTTCGGTTTACACAACTGCACTCTCACATATATTTTTTTACAGTCTTGGACTCCTTTTGAATAACACCACACAAATCTAAAATGTCAATGGCTTTTTAGAGTTTTACTTTAAAGATTTGCTGATATTTTGTACCTATCTGAGTGAACTGTTGTGTTTGTGTCAGTCTGCTTGAGATTCTTTTTTAGTTCTCCAGCCCTCTACTGTAGAGGTGCTTCCCACCTCTTGCTGGTTCAAATTGACCCTTGACCTGTTACCTCCCTTTGATTGAGGAATTTACAACAATGTCCATATTTTCTTAAGTATGTTCTCATGGTACATCAACCTAGAGTGCTTCTGCTTTTAACGTCTTTAAAGTACTACATTTTCATATATTTTTGTCACATACAAAACAGAAACAGTTTATATACACCCTCCATTTCTCCCACATTACAGCCACAGGTCCCTTTTCTGACAACAATCATAAAAATTGATGCTTTTGGACCGAGATGTTCACCACCAGTCCAGCTGAAGAATCCGCTTTTTCATTTAGCCTTTGTTTCTAAGTTTTACTTCCATGCAAGTTGAAAGAAACAAAATTCTAAATAGTAATCTTTAGAAATCCTTTGAAGTACTTGGTCAATTCAGTAACAAAGTCTCACATCCTGGAAAGAATTTCTCTCAGGTATGGTGGTCCAACTGGACATGTCTATTGTCTATTTGTAGCATCAGTTTTGAAAATGATTTTCTGTTTGTACCATCAAATAACAGAACCAGTCTTACTGCCACTCAGACAAACTTGGCAGTGTCGAAATGAAGATGTCAAGTGGGGCAATATTGACCTTTTGGCTGGTCAGCTGCATCGTCACCATAGTGCTGTGGAGAATTTTCCTCATACTGGCCGATCCACAGCATATTGGCAAGGACTCAGGTTAGACACGGGGTTCTGCACAGCTGGATAAGTGAAGTTGGTATGTTGCTTGGCCTTGAGCCGCAGGCTGGCCAGGCTGGAGTTGCAGGTGTCTCTGTACATGTAGGGGCTGGCTGTGGTGGCGTAGGGGCAAGTGGCTGCCGTTACTGCTACCGAGTTGAGTGCTGTGGGGCTGTTGAGGTTGTTGAGGTTGCCCAGGTTGTTGAGGCCAGTGGTAGGAACCCCAGCCACTGCTGATGGCACCATGCTAGAGGCCATGTTCATGGAAGGGATTGAGCTGGGGGGGGAGAACATGGGTTGGGAAGTCAAGGGGCTTACATTCATTGAGTTAAAGAATGGGAAACTCTTGGCAGAGAGTGGACTGCTTGCAAGGCCCTTGGTGGCCCAGTTGTTGTAGGAGTACCCTGTATACATGTCATCATAGGGTTGCATGAGTCCATTGAACCCCGCACCAAAACCATTTTTGCATAGCTCTGCCTGCTGGTTTCTCTCCCGCTTTCTCCACTTGGCACGCCGGTTTTTGAACCATACCTGAGGAACAGAAGCAAAAGACTTATTAAAATTCAAATAGTTGAACAATCAGAAAGGTTGCAAATAAGCCAACACCCATGTGATGAGCACTGGTGCCGTGTGTGTCATGTTATGCAACTGCTTTTTATGGAAGGACAGCATACATATTCAATAATAAACCTTTGATTAAAATGTGTGTGATACAAGGATGGAAAGTTACCCATGGATGCAGTGTACAGCTAATATCATTGCTTACGCTGGCTTGAGAAATGTTATTCTCTCAATTTCTGATGTTGAATGTCTGTTTTCACTCAAGCGGCAGAAATTATTTGGTTATGTAAAGTTCCAAAAGTTTCACGAGTCATTCAAGTTTTATTCTGAAAAACTTCAGCAAAGACTAACCCCTTTTCAAGAGGCGGCAACAAGACAGAAATATAGACATCCCAATATTTCAAGTAATTGTAAGGTAGGCAAATAAGTCAAATCACATCAAATCAAATTTATTTATAAAGCACATTTAAACAACCCAAGTTGACCAAAGTGCTGTACAGTTGAAAATAAATTCAATAAATACGAAGATGAAAAGTAAATAATCAGAAAAGAACAGCAACCAACAAAGATCAAAGCATACAAGGGCAATATCAGGAGGAGGACTCAAAGACTATAGTATAGAGATGTGTTCTTAGCCTGGATTTAAAAGAGTCGATGGAGAGGGCAAGTCTGACAGAGGGGGGAATGCTGTGCTGAGTCAGGGGTTAAAATTTCTGCCATGAAGGAGGGCTGCTCCATTTAGGGCTTTGTATACAAATAAAAGAAGTTTAAAATCTACACAGTATTTCACTGGCAGCCAGTGGAGAGAGGCTAGGAGAGGGGTGATGTCGTCCCTCTTCCAGGTACCTGTCAGGAGTCTGGCTGCAGCGTTTTGAAGCAATTGTAGACGGGAGAGAGATGACTGATAGATTCCAGTGTAGAGAGAGTTGCAGTTGTCCGGGGGGGGGGGTCAAATGAAGGCATGGATTACTTTTTCTAGGTCTGTAAAGGTGAGGAATGGTTTGATTTTTGGAAATGGTGCAAAGTTGGAAAAAAATGGCTTTGACAACGGAGTTGAACTGTTTATTAAATTAGAGTTCTGAATCTTAGGTGACACCACGGTTTTTGACAAGAGGTTTGACGAGGGTGGACAGGTTGCCAAGGCTGCAGGATATGAGGTTGATGTTGTCAGCGGGGCAAAAAAATGGTTTGGGATTTAGATTTGTTTATGTGAAGGAAGTTTGCTGCCATCCAGAACTTTATTTCACTGATGCAGTTAAAGAGGTCGATTGTTACCTCTCCCAGCCCTCTTGTTGTTCAAGTCACCTTCACTCCATAAGGCCGACTCCCATGACCACCTACCAGCCTACTGCTCTGGTCTTATGACCACTTGATTTGCCACTACCCTCCTGGTAGATCAGTACCTGAAACTCCCCACCAGAAATTAGAACTGAAGAAGCTTCTTGGATGAGAGGTCTTCACTTACATGAATTGAGTCCAGTTGCCTAACTACTGCCTAACCAATGCCTAATTACTTGAGATATACGATGACATGGATGACTGAGAATATCCATAAATATATTTTTGCCAATGTTCCAGTTTAACAGGTGAGTTTGTCAAACATTTGACATTGTAGGTAAACGCGATCCAAATTGATCATGTCCCAATTGGCCAACTCTGTTGCCCTGCCTCTTCCTTGGATAACTCTCGTGCACCAGACTTAGACTCAGACTTGGACTTTACTTTCACCCTCTCCAGTCCACAGACAATATACATCACAGAACAGAAGAAAACACACATTGGGGAGCCCACATTAAAAACCAGAAGGCAAGTCACAGTATCTACAACTCAAATCCATACTCTGGACTGTTCTGACTGTTCAGTGAGAACAAGGCGATCCCTTCTGTGCCTCAGTTCTCTGTATCTGCATCCTGGGGGGATGGGATAAGGTATGTATTTAGAACCCTAACCTCGTTGAGTGGGCGTGGCTTCCATTCACCATCTAGCACCATCCGTGCTGTTCGTTGTTCAGTTGTTGCCTTCTTGCCTCCACTTGACTTTGAGATGCATTCACACAGTTTGATGTCTGGCTTTATAACTGTACTATTACCCTGTGCATCTGGTCTGGGGCTGTTTCACGTAGTTACTATTGATTCTTCTTTCAGTCGGGATTTATTTCTTTAACTAACTTTTTATCAGAGGGTCACAAAGCAAACATCTGTTTTGACATTCATGTGAAAGTTTGTTGGCGACTCAACCGCAATTGGACTGTTGCCTGGCTTTCTGTGTTTGTTTGCTTTTACTGTTCAGTCAGTGTCGTAGCTCGGTTTTCTCCACTGAATAGAGAGATGATAGAAAATAACCTATCAACTCAGTAAGAAGGTGTCTAAACACTTTACAGGAAGTATTGTCGTTCATGTTTTGTTTCATCCAACAATAGGATAAAAACCACACTTACATACACACGTCCTGTACATCGCCCCTGTGCCTGTGCAGACATGACATTCCTTCTCCCAATTAATTAAGTTGACACTGTTCGACCTTTAAGGTGCAGCGATTTTTAATGCAATTGTGAATGATCAATCAACAGGGCTAACAATTTTGCACTCTTAGTAACTATAGTAATAATTATTAAAGGATAATTAGATTCTTTGGTAATCAGTAATCCACAACAATAACAATAAAGTAACCACAATTAATTACCCAGAATTTAGTGATCCACAATTGGTTTGGCACATCCTGAGTGCACAAATGTGTCTATCAAGATTTTGAGGCATCCACGTCACAGCATCTCTATATTTCCATACTGTACACAAAGGCCACTAGGTTTGGTCATATGATATATTTTGCAAAAAAAAAAGGAAATAAAAAATAAAATTTGAATGTGAGATCAGTCTGTCAAATCATCTTTTTTAACTGGAACAAGGACAAGAAATATTCATGTATACATCTCATGTTGTGACTCGCTAATCATTATCTAGAACTTTAAGATTGACAACCGAGTGTAATCAAACCTCTCCATCATTCTGCAGGTTTGTTTAACAGAAACTCTCTAATCAGTCACATGAATCAGTTTGGCAAGTGACATACTGGGCCTGCAGGAGTCCGCTTGCATGCAGAGGTTATAAATGCCACTGACTCATATTAGCAACATGACGATGCTTAGTCTGTTGTTCTTTCAAAATAACAACCAAGTGTGCATGCTATGTGACATTTCATCCAGCCGCCATTCGTCTGATTCATTGTCTGTCATGCAGGCAACGACAGATAATGAATCTTCCTGCCCTCCATGGCTAAATCATCAGGTGTGTCATCTTTCTGCTGCACATTCTGGTTTAGTCAGTGAACTGAAGCTCTAAAGTGAACTTACTGTTGAAAATATTTACCCAAACAAGTGCCGATATAATATGATGAACACATCCCATGAATTCAGATGGAACAAGCAAACTGTCTTAAGTTTGCTTTCAACCACAGAGCAAACTGACAAAAAGATTCATTTGTCGTAGTATTCTTGCATGTTTTATTCATTGCATTCTAAATAGGCACCAGCAGGTGGAGGAAGAGGACCTGATATGTGGTTAAAAACATGGCAAAAAAAAAGAATCCTGTGTGCAGACCCCACAATGCTATGGCAAAGAAAACAACAACATTCATGGAGATTCAGTAGTGAACCTAAAGACTGCACATTGTTTCTCATGTAGCATTTAGCAGGATAGACGGACGGACGGACGGACAGACAGATAGATTATTATTTATCATAGATTTCTTCTCATAATTTAGAATCATTTCACTGTGAATGGTGAGGTCTGGATGAATGTGCTGAATTATCTATCTCCCACCACTTTAGCATCTTGTCATGTGTTAAAGCAGTCATGAAGGAGTGATCAGTCAAAGAGAAAATTAGGTCAAAGTCGTGTACGCACCCTGACCCGTGCCTCAGTGAGATTGGTCCACACCGCAATCTCCTCCCTGGTGCTCATGTCAGGATAACGGTTCCTCTGGAAGGTGGCCTCCAACTCCTGCAGCTGCTGGCTAGTAAAATGAGTCCTCTGCCGCCGCTGCTTTTTCTTCAGCGAGCCATCATCTACACCTGACTCATCCAGCTGGTTCTGGTTAGATTTCTCTGTGTCTGCAGACACATGATTGACGATGAAAAAAATACTTTTACAAGTGAAATCAAGATACAACAAACTAAATTACTGCATTGACAGAATTGTGGAACAGAAATATTAATCATGAGAATAGTCATATGAGAAAAAAAATATTCTTACAATGAATTGATTAAGCAGACATTTATTGCCGACTAAAATGTGCAACATCCATCAGTCCCACACATAGGGACACAAACTGACACGTAACTGCATGGACGTGTACTACAGGCTACACTCTTATCAGTTCATTTGTTGTTTGGTTACCATGGGACAACATGAGAGACATGTTTGTAAATTCTGTAATCCTGCAACAACTCCTGTGAGAGTGATAACAAAAAGTGGAACGAGGAGACGGCGGCTAAAGACTCCAACTGCCAGCCTGAACTGCGAAGACCAGTAACCCGGGCCCGGAGGTGCACTCCACCACTCCGCAGGGTACACTCCACTACTCTCTGCTTCCTTTGCAACGTCTCCAGAGAAAATAGAGACCTTTCATGAGCTCTACGTTATATTTCAAATAGTTTGCATGGTGACGGAAAGGAGGACGGTATAAACGCTACTTCGAATAACAAGTTGATGTGGAATAGAGATGATAATGTAGCATCAAGGCTTCTGTGTTTGACATCTGAAACACACAGTGTGAACACAGAGGCTGCTGCTTTGCTGACTGTCCTGTGGATACGGGGAAGTGGCTGCAACAGTTTCATTGTGGCACATGAAAGTATGTGACAGTAGATATGTAAGTAAGTGCATAATTTAATAAATGAATCAATCGATAAATAAATACATAAATGAATAAATAATCAGATCATAGATGCATCCTACATGGTAACGTAAACATTTCTTAAAAATATTGAATAATAGTCGATTGGATATCTAATATAAAACATTATTTCATCTCATTGTACTATTATTACTGTTATTATGTACCATTATCAATGTTAGTACTGGTAGAGGAGGCAGCAATACTATTACTATTGTTACTGCAGTCACTATCATGGACCACATCATCATTTACTGCTGTTTCCTAGGTTTGCCCTCCCACAAGTGGTTAGGTTTGGTGTGAAGAGGCAGGGCAGTGAAAGCATTTGTCAAGAACCATCCAAACATCTCAAAATAGATGAAATGGAAAATAAATAAATATATATATATATATAT
>CAESWR010000114.1:202419-215703 GCA_903171835.1 Mullus surmuletus | reverse complement strand
ATATATATATATATATATATATATATGTGTGTATACACCAACACACACATATATATGTATGTATGTATGTATGTATGTATGTATATATGTATACACACATATATATATAAGATATCACAATCCAATACGTGCATTTGGTTAAAATGTTTTAATTCACTCAATCTCATATGCGTTAACTTTGAAGCTATCTAAGCCACATTGAACAAGTTGGTACTGAGAGTGACATGTTTAAAAATAGACCCAGTGTGTAGAGCAAATGTTTCAGCTTGCTGAAGCATAAACCTGACAGAGTTGTTGTTGCTGCAGAGTTGCTGCATTGACTACAACAAGAGCGTACTTGCTACGTCAAAAGAACAAGGAAAAAGTGTGTCCAAAAGGCACCTAGTTTAGACAGGGGCTTGGTGCGCTTCAGTCCATCTCTCTCTCACAGCGAAGCTGCAAACTTTGCCATTAGATAAATGTACAATTGTATGTGACCGAGATACTTAATAAATAGATGTAGTTAATAAATTGCTGACACATTAAAACATTCACTTCTATAATAATTATTTGACGTGTCCTATGTTTTTTTCAGAGCCACACTGATACCAATTAGTACTAAACAAAGAGATTGCAGATATTTGAAACCTATATGTCTGATGTAAAAATGAAAATTAACATAAGATTAATAATAGTACATGTCCACACAGCACTTGATTATAACGCCTCAAAGCATATTAAATACCAATACCTTTTCACAAGGAACTTACCTCAAAGTGCAGGGAGCTGCCAGCAGAACTTTTCAAAAAGTAAGTTCAACATGTAAGTAAATGAATGGAAAAAACATTTGAAAACTTTTTTATGAACTATCAACATCAATAAATGCTATAAGGACATTTTGGTGATAAAAGTGTCTTTGGTATTCCAAATTCAATAGGATAAGGTTATGGTTTGGAAAACCGATTTGTCTCTGATGTGTTGTGGAACATGTTTATATCGGAAGCTACTCTTCCACATGTTGCCTGCAGGGCTTGAGGGCTGTGCATAATGCTTTTGCCTGTTTGAATATGTTATTTGAATACATTTTTGTTAAATTGTAGAGGTCAGGCTTGCAGTTTAATCTCATAGTCTGTCAATTAGGGATGAAACAGTGCATTGCGAGAATTAAAAATCTATACAAATGTGTGACGATTCCAATCTGCTGCGATGAAAAATGATTTGCAATTCCTTCTTAAACAGCAGAGACCGTAATCTACATTTGAGTTCACGCGATCAACGTCACACCTCAGTATGTGTTCGATGTCGTACAGCACTGATTCAGACGGAACAACGGACATGGCGCCAGTCGCATGTGATTTTGAAATAGAAGATACACAGACAAGTTTAAAATCGGAAGTGTAAACTTGGCCACCCAAGCAGGTTTGAGTGTACCACGTTTCACGTGTCTGTTGGGTCGGGTGGGACGGGTTGTAGCCTTCTTCCACAGATGTGCGACAGCCACCACTGTGCTGGCATCCAAACAGCGCAACTCAACAAGTCCATCTCCATCTAGAACAGCAACCAACTGTGGCCGCAGCTCTCCTCAGTGCAGATGTCCGACTAGCAGAACTAGGATGTGTTCCTCAGGTATTTATTTCACTGTATCTCCCTTTCTAATAATAATAACTTTAATGTATATAGAGAGGGATTTTCTCTCCAAGTGCATGCATGAGTTTTAAATAACTTGGTTTATGGCCTATATTTCTTTTGTACATGTCTTCCAGATGTAGTTTGTTTTTTATTGCTTCTGTGATAGGATGAGACCTCTGTCTCTATTGTGCTTAATTATATTGTTATTTTTGTCTCTGCTATTTACAGACCAATTTCCCTGTGGGAGAAATGGGTGAACAAGGAGCAGGTAGCAGTGCCCCCACACCTGCAGCAGAGCAGCCTGATGACCAGGTAGACATAGCAGGAGCTGAGCTGCAACAACCTCCTCTCAAGAAGACAGTGTTGGAAGATCTGTTGGAAGAAATGTGTTTTTTTTGTCTGAGAAATAATTAAAGAAATCTTTTTCAGTCATAATTTGTCTGCAACATCATTCTGTTAAAGAAATTGTGAGAAAATCGTATCGTTAACCCAATATCGGAAATCATGAGGTGAGTGTATCGTTAAAACCTTACTGTCAATCAGTGGTTCTCTGTGCCACTTTAAACACTGCCTGCAATGCCAGCCTTCTGTGTTGATGTGTTGGCTGGATTCATGGTACAAATCAGGTGGTGTAATGGTAAATCTATGTCCATTTAATGATATACACAAATTACGCCATTGTTGCATACGATTGTTGCACAGGACAGATGTCGGCCTCCTCTCCCAGCGTCTTCACAGCTTTCTCGCAGCCTTGACTGCAGAGCTGCTGAACTATTACCTTGCCGACAAAGCCCCTGCTTTCCGATCTAGACGGGATAGGCCCTGACTTTCCAGCCAGTTTCTTGACTCTACGCTGCCAGCTCAGAGTTCAGTACCTTCCCATATATCCTACCAGGGAGTCTGAGGAGTGTGATTCATCTAATGTTGAATCACAACATCTGGTCCCCTTTCTTCATGATGGGGGACCACCACCTCGGTTTGTCACTTCAGAAGCACTGAAGCAGCAAACCGATTTTTCATGCAGCACAGCCCTACAACACACAGAGAGTGATGTAGTCAAGGCAGATCTCAACTACACCAGGTCGCAAGATGGTTTTGCTAAAATCCTTCTGGAGCTAATTAAAAGTCTTACTCCCTGGCTAAACTAAACTCCTCTCCCACCTTGGTTTTTGCCTTGGTGACTGCCACAACTGCAGACCTCTTGACCTGCTGGTAGCAGTCACCTGCTTCCAAACTACTAGAGATCATCAATGCCCTGTAGGGCTCTTTGGTCAGCCTGAGAGCTCCCCTGACTTTTGGTGATGAACAGGTGGTTCAGGCTTTACTCCCATTAATCAATTGACAATGGCTGAGATGAGACCAATTCTATGTGATGTTCCCCTCTATCCTCCAGACAGTGAAGGCTGCGCTGGAGGTGGGATTACAGATTCCTCTTAGGCATTCTTAGGAGACCCTTACTAGTAGCGTGAACAAAAGTTCCACAACTGAATATTGCTCGGGTTCACATCTGGCAGTCTGTGTGTGTGCAAAAAACAGTAGTTGGGCTGCATTTCCTTAGCTGAAGCTATTAAAAATCCCGCACCCGCTCTCCACCTCTCGTTGTGAGCAACTAACTTGGGTTCCAAAGCATATGCTGTGTGTCGAGAGCCCTACTTTATCTAGCTGGTAACCCCCCCCCCACACACACACACACACACACACACACACACACACACACACACACACACACACACACACACACACACACACACACACACACACACAATTTCCAGATTATCAATTGAGGACCAGAACACCAACATCCCCGCCTTGTTCTGCTGCCCAATCCAGATTGCACCGGTACCTATTCATACTCCTAAATGTGATGGGTTTACTGTAGAATGGCTCCATATAAACTTGTTGGCTGAGTCTGATCGGACCCAGTGGGAAATAGCCCCGTCACTAGCCGCTCATCTGTGGACTCCTTCCCTCAGACAATCTTCATGATTAATTTGTAATTGATTTGTTGGAATAATAATGAATTAGACTTTTATAGCTTAAGGAAGCTGGGAAGTTGGAGTCTCACTTGATGTATTTTGTGATAGGTGTCCCAGTAACAAGACACTTTTACTCTTAAATTGAAGATCAAGTTGCACAATACTGCTGCACAATTGTTTAATTGTTTTTATTACCCATCCATGGAACATTGTAGTTGGCTATCGTAGACAGGATACTTAGGAAAGTACCGTACACAATACAAATGGACACCCTATACTGTTAACCTGCATTACTATATTATTTATAGTCATCTTTTAAGTAAAGATGCAGTAAAATTGTTTTGCCATACAATCTATCACTCACTGTTAGACACAATATTCAGACAATTTTCTTTAAAGGTGACAAAAGGCATAACGAATTGTTTCTCTGTATATCCGAGGTGACAGGACCACTGGCGCAAGGGGGCGAGGAGGCCCTGTGTTGCAATAGCTAAATATACATCCCTGACAGTTCCATAATAGGTTCCAGGAAGTTCAGTCGAAAATAAAAACAAAGCAACATTTCTAGCTGATTGGCTTTGAAAGGCAGTTTTTCCTTGCTGAATGGGAAAAATGTGGACTTCAGCATTCCACGTCCATGATGCCAGTCGGATTGGATAGGCGCAGCCTTGCGTGTGTGGAACAAGCTTGGAGTGAGGGAGACACATTGCAGTGCAGAATCCAACTTCATGGGAAAAAGTTTGTCTAAAGTTGTCAAAACATTAACAACAAACACAAATTAAATACCTACACCTTTTAGTCCTTTGTAGTGCATCATTTGATTATTTTTGATTTGTGTTTTTTTTCTGCCTTTGACTGAACACCCTATACTGATACCTTTCTCTTTTTTCATTTTTACCCGTTTTGCACCATTTTGTGTGTTTTGATGCTTGACTTTGTTGTCTCTATGTAATGTCTGTTTCTGTCCGTTTAATTTAGTCAATATATTATCAAAAATATTTGGAATCCATTATGTAGCATTGATATGGAGTATATTGGGTGTCTTCTGCATCTTTGGTTTGAAGTGGTTATTGGCTTTGGTTTTACACTTCCAGATGTTTTAGGCATAGTGTCAAGTCTGATTTTGAATTATTTATGAAGTAGCAGTGACACCATGCTTTGCTTTTCTCTGCACCGGCTTACAGGGTATAGTAGAATGAGAGAAATCAACTTGTTTTAATTTTGACTTTAATAGAGAGTAGGAGTTGGGGCACGTTTCAGTTTTGCCATTTTTACCATTTTACCATTTTCATAAAGATAAATTAATCATAGCACTAATAAAGCACTGTGCATTCTACCTGATTCACACTGCGGTTGTTACCCCACATTATTTTTAAGGATCCCTACATATACAATTTTCTTTGCTGTTTTCAGTAGACATGCATTTTGAATTGCACTGCCCCCTAATGCTCATGTCAAAAAAACTCTTCTGTGTTTGAAATTTGTGTGAAACCTTTCAACCACTTTGATGAAATCAAATGTGACACCTTCAAATTCTAAGTTTGTTGTGAAAAATAACCATGTCATGGCACACATGGTTAAAAGTGGCAATGATGCTGGTGAATATTTACCACACAAGACTGTGTGTAAATCATTTATCTAGATGCAGGATAAACTTCTATGAATGACAAATCATCACAAAACCGGTGTGCAGCTTCAGTACAATTGTAAATCCCAAGAATCTATAAATTAGTAGACACTTTATTTTTTTTCAACACTCAAAGGAAAAAGACAAATTCGTAGAAACACATTTTGTCTCTACACTTGCACAACTTGGCCAGTGATGATACTCAGCTAATATGAGATAAAAATAAGAGATAAATACAAATAAAATACACAGGTTTAAACCTATATATTTTATCTGTATTAGCAGATCTATCAATGAAAACAATGATGGTCTATGTTGGCTATCAAAAGTACCATAATTGTTTTCATCCCAATTAAATTTTAGATTAACAACAGGAATTTCAAAACTTGGAACTTCTAAACCGTAGGACTTGTAGTGTCTCAGGATTTGGTAACTAAATGGTCCTTGGTCTTTGACTTCTATTCATCTAGTCTCAAAAGCATTTTTTAGTTTCAGCTGTGGATAGTGGAGGTTGATGGACAGATGAACAGTGCAAGCGTGGCTTATTGTCTGCTCTGGACTAGTTAGACAACTTGTAGCCCCTCAACTGCACCAATCAGACTTCTTTTTTTGGCAAAAGTCAGCATACATATGAGTACACCAGTAAAATATTTGTGAACGGGCTACTACAGCACAATCTGACCAGTAGGTCAGGAGTATATAGACTTTTGTGCTCCCCACTGGCAAGAGTAACCAAAACAGTCTAGATCAGTATCAATCTGTCGTAATTCTGGGGTGCATAATATAGTTGTTGGATGTCTTGGGAATAACATTTTCCACATAACTGGCATTGTGGTGGGTGTAAGGTATCAAGCCTATTATTAATGATGAAATGACATGATCAGGATATAAACACAATCCTGCCTTTTAAAAAGATGATTTTTAAACTAGACATATATTAGTCTCAAATACTCCTGAACACAATCATAAAACTGGAGGAAAAATAACAAGCTTTCATATTTCCTGCTGGTGGATCGTAACCAGGTTGTAAGTAGAATTTCAAAATGCCAAAAGAAGAAATAGGAGCAAAAGACAAAAATAGAGCAGTTTATTGAAAACTGTATTTAAAGGCAAACAGGCTGTTGTCAGCTGATAAAAAGTTTAAGACTGTAGCCATTAAATCTGCCTTTCATGTTTTCTGTCAAGAATACACACTGTTGTTTATGGCTACGTCAAAACGGCTTCATGTCTTTGAACATCAAATCAAAGTTATTTATATGGCACTTTCCATACAGATCATGACATAAAGTGCCTCCCAGAGACTGAATACAAGAAGTGCTGAAAGAAAGTCAATGCGAAACAAAATGCGGCCACATAATCATACAGTTTATATAATTAAACTATATCCAACAAGCTCAACAATTTATATTGCAATTTAGCGTGAGATGAATTGGCCATTAATTGAGATTTATGTATGCCAGGCTGGAGACATGTAACATTGATCTGCGGAGACAATGGAATGGAATATTCGACTTTACATATTATTACAAATAAAACATGTCACCGATAAAGTACAATTTTGACTTTCATATTGACATTATGCATTAAAGAAATTTGGGGAAGGTTTTATCCATCTAAGATTGTTTGAGGTGATGGGGAATTGGGGCCACTTTTGCTATAAGAACACTGCTGAGTTTATCCTTCCAGATTGTACTAATTCCAGTATATCTTTGTAAGATATTACAATATATCATAACATTAGCATAAACATTTTTGATGTACATTGATGTACAAATACGAACCACAGTTAGATATGACAAAGTATTCAAGAGAACGGTTCCGCTCAGCCTGAGCTGTTGAAAGGGCCGTGTGTAATTCCTGCAGAGTGCTGCTTTCGGAGCCTCTGTGCGGTGGGTATTGTGTTCTGTGCAAACACAGTAGACTTGGCCTGTACAGTGCATGGTTTCTGGAATCTCTGCCAGCCCATGGGAATACCATTAGTGGAGAACTGAAGGAGTGCAGCAGGTGAGACAAATAAGGATAACAACTCCGCATTTGCACTCACACACCACAGTTTTGTATCCCAGCTGGCTGGTTAGTCTGCCATTTCTCTCTCTATCCATGTCTCCCACA
Organism: Mullus surmuletus; assembly: GCA_903171835.1. NCBI lineage: Eukaryota > Metazoa > Chordata > Actinopteri > Syngnathiformes > Mullidae > Mullus > Mullus surmuletus. Next base: position 208,380 of record CAESWR010000114.1, on the reverse strand, counting down.
TCCTTTCCTATTCTCTCAAATTATCTCTTCACACCAATTCTTTGATCCCTCTTGGTATATCACAATATCACAGCAGAATATATTTATATATTATATATTTACTTGTATTGAGATAAAATAAATAGTTAGCTGTGAAAAATGTTGACTGCATTATAGCTATGCAATTAATTGTTTTTTGTTTTGTTTTCCAAATTTTATGAAGACAAGAGAACCAAGACGAAATTATTAATGCGCCCCATTAATTTCTGCAGTGAGCAAAAACTCTCTAAAACCCAACCTTTGACACTTGCAGGCCTTAGCAGCACATCATCGGGAGTTCTTAAAAAAAAAAAAACTTTTTTAAATGAGTCATGCGAGAGTGTTGGCGGTGAGAATAATTTGTCAACAGTAAAAACGACATCACAGCTATATGACACATAGCACATTTCCAACATGTGTTTCTGTAGAGTGTGTTAATGTATCAGTTATATGAAAAATAGGGACAAACATTTCCTGTATCCGTGCTTGAGCTGTTATTTGTACAGATTCTTGTCCTTTTGAACAACACTTTCATGAAATTAGTAACTCTTATTTTCGAAAGGTTCAATCTTGCTTTTAGGTATATCAAACACTGGACGTTCTCAGGGATTTGCACTCTATGTCCTTTTGTCTGGGTGTTGATATATTTTATGCAAGTGAGCCACGTCAAAGAGCATTTTCTTGTACAACAATCGTACAAGGCAATGCTCTTTGATGTGGCTCATTTGCATAAAATATATAGTTTTTTGATTCAGATCACCACCATGATTATGACTTTGACTTGTGGTTTTGCCCATAAGCACATTGTGCAAAGCTTCATACATACAAAAACTGGACACAACTGACAAGTGAACCCATGGCTGTTCCCAGCTCTGAGCCCTCTCGTCCTAATTACTCCCACTGTATGCCCCTTTCTTCATCACGTTCCTTTCTTCTTCCCCCATCTTTCTCCTCCCATCTTAACCAAGGTGAATGCTGACATTGGAAAGGGTAAATTTAAAGGATGGAATGGAAATTATGCATCTTGCCTGCCAATGTTTGTTTTTCTGGAAATAGAGGTGATAATATGATTCCCCCTCATCTGAAGGGCACCTCACTGTGACATTACAAGCAAACATTTCACCATCAAAATGAAATGAAATGAATTTTGGATAAGAGGTTTCCACAAATGGAAAGCACAAAACTGTTGCATGGAGAATGTTTTGGCAATCTCATCAAAGGAGAGAGAACTGTTACAGAATTAAACAGTCTGAATGTAAACAAAAAGACAAACTAATAGGTCATCTTGGGGTGGAACAACACACACACACCGCAACATGAATACACACTTGCACCTTTCATAATGACAAGTTTGTGTTTACTACATCCTGTTTTAGTTGTGTATGAAAAAACTTCATGCCTCAGTCTTAAATATTGAGCATAAAGTCTGTCCATCCATCACAAAGGAGACAGCAGGCTGTGAAACACATTAAGTGGAAGTTGGAGGCTGGCCAGCTCGCTGCCAGAATAATGTGGCCTCTGTACAAAGTATGCAGCATACAAAATACATTTTATATACAGGATAACAGGTGCAAAGAGCACAGAGGCAGGCTGGCAGGCTTTGACCCAGGCAAGGTTTGGTAATGAAGTCATGCAGTATGATAGCACATGCTTGATAAGTACTAGGCCATTTTTAGGTGAACTGCACTTCTGCTAAAAGGAACAATCAGTAAATGCATCCATGCATTTGGATAATATAACTAACCAAATAAGATTTCTTATGGTTATGATTATTATGATAATCATAAAGTGTGACAATGGCAACGTTTACATGCAGTCAATAAGCCTTTTCAAACCAGAAAATTAGCAATAACCCAGTTGCGTGCGGCCATGTAAACACCAATAACCCATTCTAAAAACCCGAATATTTCCCCTTGGTTACTTATTTCCCCATCAAAAGGAACATGAACTTGTGTTCTGCGCACGTTCTATTCGTAAGGAATCTTGGTCTTTTGAGTACAGCACATGCTTCGGCTCTGGCTCTGGCACAGCTCTGACTCCATTTGCCATTTCTTCACGTTCTCGCCTCCCGTTAACAAAGAAGGCAACAAGGAATAGTGTCAAATACTGCTAGTGGGTCATTACCAGCATCAAAGCACAAAAGAAGGTGACTGCTAACCAGGCTGTTCATTATCTGCTGTTCTGTTGTTTTGGAAATAACGTATTGCGTCATGACGTCCGTGCGTCGACGTTCTCTGTGTGTCACTGGTTTGATCAGGATATCACTATCGATTATAATTACCATGTATGCAGGTTTTCCGAATGTTTCAGTAACTGGAATATGAACCTTGACTATAATTATATTAACTATATATATATATATATATATATATATATATGTATTAACTATATAAAAATATTGACTGCATGTAAATGTCCAGGCATTTTTTGATTAAAAAAAAATAATAAATGTGATTGACTAAGTGTGACAGTACATCTCTGATAATGTAAATGAGATATGAAAAAGTAAGCCTAAGTGACAGCTAGCTGTGCAAATGCCAAACAAAAAATAAACATTCATTTTTCTCTCTTTTTTTTTTTTTTAGTTTGTGATTAATTAGACTTTTGGGTTGCATGCACAGCTATTGGCTCTGTGCTGGCTGATCTTTCTTTCTCCTTGAACAATCCAGCAAGAGACTCTTCTTGTAAATACAAATGCAAACTATATTCCATATAGCCCTCCAGGACATGCTCTCCTGCAGTAAGCCATCTTTCCAAGCATTTGGAAAAGTTTTAATTTCTCCAGGGCTTACAAATTGCCTGTTTAGGTTGCATAGAGGTATTGTTCCTGGCATCTATGAAATACCACTGTGACCCAATGAAATGACCGTATAGAACACCATAGCATTGTTCCATCTTAATTGCCCCCTTCCACCATTGTCTGTTTCATTCAGAAGAATACACAGACTGTGTGTGTGCGTGTGCGTGTGCGTGTGCGTGTGCGTGTGCGTGCGTGTGTGTGAGACTGCCTGCCTGTCTGTCTGTCTTTCTGTGTGTGTGCCGACACTCATCAAACTTCTCTGGACAGACTGAGTTTTTTCAGGAGATGAACAGCAAGGGATTCTCTCTGGATTTGATTTATCCTTGCTGGTCTTGTTAAGTGTCACCTCTCCTCACGGTTTGTGTGGGGAATCGCAACCAAGGGCCTGATTTTTAATTTTCATAGCCAAAGACGTCCAGATCAATAACCATCAGTGCTTGGTTTTGGGCCAGTAGATCGGTCAAATGGGGAATCACCCTTCATTCATCTTCTGCTCTCCCTCCTCCTGCACTGCAGCATTAACATGGAGTCAAGTGTGGTGACATCAGCGTAACATCGCATGGGGGATGGCTTTTGGAGAAACGTACTGGAAACTTAAAGTGATTGGACAAAATGGCAAGATCTCCCTCAATTTTAATTGAATTTTCATTATTTCTTCATCACATTCTGCTGAAGATGAGCCTGTTAAAACAACTCCTCTCTGATTTTAACACTTTACAGTAATCTTGGGAGATGAAAATATTTTTTTGTGTTAAAGCAGGAACGTTTGGCTGGATGAAGTTGTTTATGTTTCCTTTTTGATTTCTTTGTACACTGTTTTTTCCCCCTTTGTCTAGACAATGAGGTGTGTTCCTCCATGTATTGTAAGCCTTTTCTGCTCCAGTGCTAATAGATGTGCATGTGTTAAAGTCTCTGCTTTGGTGCAAGCCGGCCTCATCCCAAGGTGCCCAAGGGTTCACCCCTCCCCCTATTCTCTTTGCTGGGGTCATTTGGTAATCCACACATGGCTGGATACTCTACAGCTTCAAGCTGTAAGATGAGAGCTAGCACTGTGGACTGTAATGGGGTCATTTCACAACCTTTTTTTAACCAATTACTCTGTACTCAAGTTGAACATTTACATGCTCTTTAATCGGAACTCATTCTTGGAAAACATAGTCCTCCATGGGCACTATGAGCAGCTCAGTTTGCCGCTTTAATCCTGCATGATATTTTTTTTCACTGTCAATGTCTGCCAGAGGTCATCTTGGTTATAGAATGATTACTTTGCTATGACCAAGCCTCTTGTTATTTATTGCACTCCACAAGCCACAGAGATTGAGCTGAAGTTCTGAGGCTTTATTTAAGCTTTATTTAAGAAGATTGGTGATGGTCATTGTCAGGGCCCGTGTTCACCATTGGCCAGCTGAATCAATAAAACACAATAGTTTTCCAATCTGTGGTCTTTGGGAAAGCAGCAATACCACTTAGAAGGTGATTGCCTCTGATAGAGTGTTCATCAGGATTTATTGACAAATTCATTCGAGCACCCTCTTCACACTCATGCTACATGTTTCTGTCACACTGTACCACGATGGGACACTAATACCCCATTTAAAGTCTTCTTACAGCTGATTGACAGCTTGAACCAGATGATCTGCCTCTTTTGAACAAATTAACCATTGGTGCTCCGTCTCTTTTCCCAGGAAATGCTTTCTTTTTTGTGCCACTGTATATTAGAACAGACACTACATTCACATTTCATATACGAAAATACAACGCTAGATGGAACGTTATTTTCAGTAAAGCAGCTAGCAAGCAGTTTTGGTTTTGTAAAACGAATACCTCGCAGATGATAAACCTTATTCTCAATTTTCCCAAAAATGTCGAGTTCAATCATGGGATCAAAGTTAACACATGGCAATGGATGGTAGACCTGCCATTTGGCGTGTAAATCTCTGAGGGCTGCCCACAGCGAGCAAATGTTCACACCAAACTAGTCATTTTAAAATTAAATACGTGCAATATGAATGACATTTATCATCAGTAATATAATTGTATTGATAACAATAATAACAAAAACAACAATAATGATAATAATAGTAGTAACAATAGGAATAATAATAAGTATTATTATTATTATTATCATTAAATGTAAATGTTCTCATTGCAACGGGGCCACAGCTTCTTTCTCCCCCACCTCAGCTGTCTGCCTGTCACAGCTTTGTGGGGGCGGGGCAGTGCACACGTGATGCACATGTGTGGGTGTGGCCACTATGCCATGCTGTTATGATAACATAAAAGTCAGAATCCTATTTGTTGTTGCCTTTTTTGCCAGTCCAAAACTCAAAAAAAAAATTGACCCTTCTTGAAGGGCTTTTTGGGACTTTTTTTGAGTTGCACCATAATACTTGTGAATACTCTTGTTATTGCCATAGCATGTGATCTTCTGGTGCAATGTTTCACAGCGTGCATTTTCCCTGTTGTCCATGCTTCATTTTTCATGTTTTTCCACACCGCCGCCCCATCCCCGGCCCTGCCCATTGACGCCTAATCTCTCGCAACACACACTGTGTGCACACAGAACTCAGATTGGGAGAAAGATTTGGCAGTAACATTAACTTGTTTTCATTTACCAAGTAACCATGATGCTTCATTGATTTCATGTTTTGTGTTAACACAACTGACTATTTTTTGTTTCTCTTTTTTTCATTCTAGAGCTGGCAAATGTGGAACCCAATTTTTTCTTGAGGCCCTTCCTAGAGGTGGTCCGCTCTGAGGACACCACTGGACCAATTACAGGCCTTGCCCTTACTTCTATCAACAAGTTTCTCTGCTATGGCCTTATAGGTAAGATATCATGACACTGCCATTGTTTGATGGGGTGCAAGTTGGCTGTGTGGCACTGTTGGTGGTCGGCAACTTCGCCACCTGCTATAGACTGTGTAAAATGTACAAAAAAAAAAATCAGAATATCAGAATTAGATAGTTTGACAGTTAGTTTGAAATCACATGCAAATGAAAATGGTGCAAAGGTGATATATCTCACATTGAAAGCAAAACTTTTAGTCCATTGCCCATTTAGATTGGATGGCAACTATGCATCAAAACGGTGGTAGCAATAGACTGGAAAAGTTGTGAAATGCTTATCCAACCTGGGATGC